>MU227873.1:48193-71412 GCA_018584345.1 Thuja plicata | reverse complement strand
TTGATAAGAAACAACCAAGGTTTGGTACATATGAAGAGGCCAAATCTAAGATAAAACATGGCCTAGAAGTCAAGAAGACTATAAACAAGAAAGATAAAATGGTTAAGAATCTCAAGAAGATTCTATCAATTACTAAAGAGGAAGATCAGGATCAACAGGAGGAAACTGATGAATAGGGAAACATCGGTAAAGAACTAGAAGAAAGGAAATCAGATATAGAGGCTATTGAATCTGATGCACCTACATCTCCACCTCCTACAAAGAAGAAAAGAATAAGAAGTCAGACTGCTGCAACCGATACAACACCACTTAAGAAAGGTCAAGTAAGGACCTATAGAAGGAAGCAGCTAGCAAAAAGAACAAGACAAAAACCTGTCAAAACCACACCACTAAAGAAGAGAAAAAGGTTTGTCAGGACATAAGCTGACTTAGACGACACCAAAGATGATGAACCAGATGTAGTAAAGAAGAACTTCAGAAACCAAATGGTGGATGAAGCTGCCAAATCAATTGCTACCCATGGCACAATGATTGATAAAAAGATCAGGCAATGGGATACACTGAATCCAGAGGATCATAATAAGATACAGGAAGCAGTCATAAAATCAATGATTAAAAACAAGTATGCCCCTACTGAATTTGTGAATCAAATATCTGAAGAGATAGGTAAAAGGATATACCAACAGTGGTCATATGCCTTGAAAATAGAAAGAGAAGAAAGAGAAAGAGTTCTTGTAAGACTGATGCCTCCTGAATCCAAATTTGAAGAAATACAAGAAGTACTAAAGAAACACTCAAGTAAATTTGTAGCCAAAATAAGGGCTTACAAAGTGCTAGAAAGCAATTTTATAGAATTGGATTCAATGACAAAGACCAAATGGAGACATCTCCTAGATCTACCGGTAGAGTCGACAAGTGTTGAGAAGCAATTACTTCTCACAAACACACCTCATAGAGAGGAGGAGACAGATAATGCAAGTCCTCAGCATATTGCTTTGGACAATCAAGAAAGTGATGATGAACCTATCAACTTAGATACATGCATGGATGATAATATCCAAGACACCACTCACTATAATTCTGACAATGATCCCAATAAGAATGAGGATGTGATATTTATCACACTTAAGGATCAACAAAGCCATCAAGTACTGAAGACATCAGATGGCAAGATAGTTGGCATTGCTGATGAGAAAATGCAGGACAAATCAATCTTGCATCCACTTGTGCAAGACCCTGCACAAAATATACAAAAGGATGAGGATTTCACTGCTGCCAAGGCACTAACCAATGAGCAGGACATCAATGTTGACAAAGCCCAAGCAATAAATCAAAGTAACATGCCTGTCCTAATGAAGGAAATAAACATATTAGAGAGCAATGAAGGATCAAATGAGAAAGAAACAAGCACACCCAAAGACAAGGGTGATGAAGAAGCCAAAGGGACAATAGATACTACAGCAGAGAAAGATGCAATCAATGATTAGAAGAATGCATCTACTGATCAAAATAAGGAAAACACTCAAAAGGAAACAGTGGACAAGCCTTCAGAGAAAGGTGAAGAAGGAAAGAAGGATGAGATTGAAAATAAAACTGGAGCACATTCTGTAGAGACACCCAAGGTTAATGAAGAGAAGTCTTCACATAACTAAAAAGTTCCTACAGAGCAGAAAACACAAGATGCTTCATCAACAAAACCTTCCCCAAGCAATTCAGAGTGAACAAATGAACTAGCTATGGTAGTTCATACATCTGCATCCCTTCAAATCTCAAAGAAGAAGAAAGGAAAGAATAAAAATACATTAACTCTGGATGAAATCATTGAGATTCCAGTCTATGATCCAAGAACATTGGATCTGATAGCATTGAAAAAATATGCAAAGCTATGTGAGAGAAAGGCCATTCAAGACAAGCTGAAAAGAGTGGCGAAAGAGGCCAAGGTAGTGGAAGTAGCAAGAAATATACTTCAATAAATTGTACCAGACATAAATATTGATCAACAAACTCCAATCATTGATCAACTGGTCACACTCACAGATGCAATAACATCTCAGAATACAGATGCTGAGAAAACAATGGAAGAAAGACTTGAACAAAAGTATGAATTCAAGCTCACAGAAAAGATAAGCTAGGAAGTTGCACTGAAGAAGGTCAAGCTATCTAAATTAATAAGTACAATTGATCCAATTTTATCAAAA
Organism: Thuja plicata; assembly: GCA_018584345.1. Lineage (NCBI taxonomy): Eukaryota > Viridiplantae > Streptophyta > Pinopsida > Cupressales > Cupressaceae > Thuja > Thuja plicata. The sequence continues at coordinate 69,214 of MU227873.1, read as the reverse complement.
GTTGTTACCTTAATCAAGAAATTGTGCACTTTAGATCAACTAACCAAGAAGTATACCGACAAGATAGAAAAAAATAGATGCTGATCTTCAGTCCAGTGCACAAAATCTAGCCACCACCGAAGAAGTACTTAAATTGCACAATCAACAGATCATACAGGCTAGGAAACAAAGACAGGACATTCAGTTTGTAGATATGAAATATAGAGATGAGGTCAACAAGCTACAAGTTAAGCTCTTACCGACACACTCCTGCAACAAAATATGACACAGGAAAGTACTCTAATTTCCACCCCTGACATGTCTATCCTAGACATCATTTATGATATGCATGCCAGAATAGAGCTATAACACATGGACCTAGAACAATTGAAAGAGCATTGGGAGAAACTAATGGAAGATATCAAAGTTACCCATTCTAATGTCTTTGACACATTGTAAGTTACACATTTTTGTCACAATTTTGGCATATTGTAAGTTGTACATTTTTGTCATCAGTATCAAAGAAAGGGGGAATTTGATATGTACATCACCTTAGTTAAAGGAGGAAATCATATGTATAATGAAAGAAAGGGGAAATAATGTACACTCAGAGGATAGATAGTATACATGTACATATAGATTCACTATACCGATGCACACAGTAAGGGGGAGACATATTATGACAAGGATATAAACATGGTGTAATAATTTCAGTATTATGCACATATCAGTTTTTGATACTAATGTCAAAGGGGGGGATTGAAGGAATTATATTTTTCCATTAGTATACTTAGAGAAAAACATGATCTACACCATCAGTTTACTCTACACCAACACATAGGGCACAACACTATCTGATGCCAAGGTTACCCAACAAACACTGTTAAGTGTTACCCGATGACAAAAAGGTAAATGATACCCGACGAGTAACAACAATGCTACCCAATAGTACAAAAAAGAGAGGAAACCAACAGATACAGAGAACCTGATGATCAGTTTAGTTAAGGAATGTCGATAGACTGCAAGTTCAAACAGACAACCAAGAACCGACAGTCAGTTACATCCTGCAAAAAGTGGATCTGACTTTCCACGTCAGATAAATCACTGAAGTTGTATTTATAACTTCTTGATTTACTTTTAAATTCATTATGTGTGGAGGAAGCAATGTAATCTTTATTGTTTTAATTTGTTTTACTGTTTTAAAACATGCAAACTAAAGATCAAGGTCAAGTTTTAAACCTTGGATCTGAGAGTTAACATTTTAAATCATGAATTCCAAGATAGGTCAAATACTTGTATAAATAGGTGCTCAATCCATTGAGAATTGTTGTTGTTCAATGAAGATAGTAGCCACACAGAGAAACTAAAGACCAGATAGAGAATTCATGCAGAAGAACACAAACATATTCAAATCAGTTTTTAAGAACAGAACAGAGGCTACCGACAAGCAGAGAAAAGGTATTCATCAATCACTCAAGGTGATATTATTATTGTAAAGGCTTTAATGGATCTGTAAATCAGCAATACTAGATTTCATATAGTCAGGTCAATGTTTTTACTCATTCTAACAAGTGGAGTACACTAATGAAATCCCTTCAAGAAAGCTGGGATTAACCATCCTATTGTAAATATCATAACTGAGTGCACACTTAAATCAGTGTTGCTAAAGATCTTACTAGAGTAGATCTTAATAGGTCTCCACCTTAATACTCTTAACAGGGTAGATCATCATAAGTGATCAAATTTTAAGCCTTAACCGACTCCCTTCCATTCTGCAGATAATGAAGTTTTGTGGGTGTCGTCCCCACCACAGTTTTTACTTCCTAACAGGAGTTTTCTGTGATACCATATCTTGTGTTATGTGTTTGTCAATTTCATGAATGTTTCTGTGAATGATTGAAAACTATTAAAGATTGTGAACAAACAATATATGCATAAGAAAGAATAATAGTAATGGTTGGTAAATCAGAATTGAATGATCATTAATGATGAATTGAGTAAAGTGTTAAAAGTTTTAGAGGTACTGATTCACCCCTCCCCTCTCAGTACTAATTCCTATTAAGTCCAACAACATATTCCTAAACCTAACACTAAAGTAAATTAAACTGTTACCATATTTTTACTCATTTTTGGATTGGTGACCTAATTACTAGTTGAGACTATAGTACCCTAGTTTGCATTATTAGATGATCTTATTTAAATATTTGTTCATTTCATGAAAGGATACATGTAAAGGAAAAAGGAAATTTGTGCATCTAAATATTACATGTATATATGCCAAATGTCTTGTATGTACTGTACAAAGGAAAGAAACTAAAAGATAATATCATCTAAGCTCACACAGGCCGTGAGCATAGCCAAGTTTTAGAAAGATATGCATGAATATAGGCATACATAAAAGGATGAACATAAAAGTACAAGGGTACCATACATTGCCTAGAGAGATGAAGTGTTGACCCGGGTATGAATCCAGTGTGGTCCTCCAATCCAGAACCTGTAGAGAAAAGAGAGATGGGGTTAGATCCAAAGGATCTAAGAAATGAAAGGCACCCTAATACTTACCCTCATCTACAAACATGCATGTACATATTCATCTATACACTTCTGAAAGGAGAAAACTATTGTACAGGGCTAAGGGCATATACACTCAGAAGGATGCTACAAGAAGAGAAAGAAGATACCATGTTTTTACTAATTTGTTTGTTTCATGTGGAAAGAATAGTCACTCATTGACTTCTTTTCAGTAACCCCATAATACCATGCATTGACTCTGTGACGGGAACTTGGGGCTCCATTCCCATGGAGTCCCAAGGACCACTCATAGGTTCAAAGGACAACACTATCATGTAAAGAATAAGATGCATGACAAAGGCCTTGGATGAAAGTAAAAGCAGAGAAAAGGCTCTAAAGAGGATATCAGAATCATGCTTAAAGAATGAAGTAGCAGTAACCATGGAGAAATCAAAATGCAAAAGACAAGGTGGTACAGTAACAATGCATGAAGACATCCTGCAACCAAGTCATGATGAAACTTTCTATGGATTTGAAATGAAGACACAAGTAAAAGTACAAAAAATGCATGATACATATAGTAAATTTCAACATAGCATGGTAGATCTCAACATTGAAGGTGAGAATATACATTTCAACACAACAATGGTGCATATTTCATCCATATTTTGCATTTTGTTTCCCAGAACAACAGGGTAATGAAAAATGCCCCAGTCTGTGGATTAAAAACATAGAAAACAACATGTTTAAATGCAGATTTTAATCCATGGGCAGAACTATAGTGCAAAAATGTTCCAATCTGTGGATCCAAAAGGCAGGAAAGAGTCCACAAGAAGAAAGGTAAGGAAAAACATTTTTATTCTATGGAGTAAAAAACACAGAAGTTTTTTAAAAAAATCTGCATACATAGCAAGGAGAATAATGAGCTAATATGCTACAAACAACATTTAAAAACATTTTTTGCACCCATGAATAGCATTTCCATGCAAAAAAATTCAATTCTATGCAAGAAAAATAGATATAAACCATTGCAAGAAGTGAGCAAGATCAAATAAATCTGCAAGCAATATCAAAATAGCAAGGTAAAAGTGTGTTTCCAGCAAGTTTAAAAAAACCTGTAGCTTCAATGGAGTCCAAGAAATTGTAGATTTTAATCCATAGGCAGAAAGGTAAGGTTAAAATGCCTCAATATATGGAGGCAAAAGTGAATTTGATGCACCAAAATAGCAAAGCATGCAAAAAATGCCCTACTCTATGGAGTCACAAACAAAGATTTTTGATCAAAATCTGCATAAGTAACAAAGATGTGTTGAACAAATATGACTATGAACAACATGTTTTAATATATTTTCAATCCAAAGACAGAAAGGAGATGAAAACATTTCCTCTTCGGATTCAAATCAGACATTTCAAAGAAAAATAATGGTGCTCTAATGACCACGTTTTTCTAGTAATACGGAAAAGACACAAACAGTAAAGCAGTGATATAACAACATTCAGAGAAAGATTAAGACCAGATATTATAACCAAGCAGTAAATGAGATAACCATGTGGCCATTATGCATTCAATGAGGTAGATTCAATCATTTTGAAACCCTAGAAGATGCAAAATAATGGCATAAGACAACATTTGAAGCAGAGATCAAAGCATGGAAAGATGAATGAAAATGAGATCGCCTACCTCCTTTCATATAGCAAAGGCAAAAAAATCCAGATGAATTCGATGCAGAAATGGAAACTTTCCCAAATCATTCAGCTTTCCTTCCAGAACATTAGCCATGACATCAAAACTTGTGCTTTCTCTTTCATTTTGATGGAAAGAAAGAAGCATATGTTTCCTTTGATGCAATATTGTAATGTTTTGATGTTTTAGATTTGGTGGGGGTTTTTTGCATTGTTTTGAAATATATTTTCATAACATAAGGTGGGGTTTTTATATAAAATGGGTTTTTAACCTTCCTAGGAGTTAGAAAGGAAATTAATTTAAGATGGGAGGTAAAATATAAAACATGCCATTTATTATTGTAAAAGAATCTTGACTTAAATGATATTTTATAAATCATTTAGTCAAATTTTCATTTAGCATGATTAGGGGGGGTTGGTTGTTGATAGGATTAGATTTTGCAAAGAATATTCTATTTTTCCTTCCTGTCACCTACCCCTAAAAATCCAGGGTCCTTGCCAGCCAGATTTCAGTTACACTTTTGGAAGCAAAATGCAGATTCTAGAGGATTCCCCTCTTTCCAGTCCCGATTTCATGGTGATAATTTCCAGATTCTTTGGAAATGTAGATTTTTGGGTTTATCCCATATATACCTCTCATTTTTGTGTCGAGGTAGTTCTTCCATTCTATCTCATTCTGAGATTTGAATGTTTGTATCTCTTGGTGATACAAATTGTACTTGGCCCCTTTTTACTGAATATGCAACAATAGTCCTTCTTGTTTCTATTCATTTTCTGAGTTTTTCTTTTGAGCTCCATGTTAAAGTTAATGTGATCTAGTTTATATCCTTTACTTTGCATGCTTGTTCAAATTGAGTATTCAGAAAGGTGTTTTGTTATTCTAGGTCCTAATCTGTGTACATCTGGGTTTTTGGTTGTAGAAGCTCTTTCCCTTCCTTTTGCTACAACACCTCTTTATTTCAAGGGATATCATAACAATAGGATCAATTTGTGAGTTACAGAGTCATTTTCATGTATTATTGTGGGTATGCTTTCAATATGTGGATCCGTTAAGTTTGGTGGAACACCTACTTTTTCAATTCCAGTTATTTCAATTCATGCACTCTCTCTCCCTTTTCTCTAAAAAGTCAGTTTCAGTTTAAGGTGATTCAAAGGGAAGCCGACCGTCAATCTAGAGGTTTACTTTCATAGTTGTTCCACACTTGAAAGTACTCCCATGTTACACAGGATCGCTAAGTTTTATACTTAGTCATCGCAGGTGCAATCCTTAGTGTTAATAGTTTTTGGCATGCCCGATGGGACTGTGATGTTTCCCATCATTCATTGAGATATGGGTGTGATCCTTAGTGCAATCAGCCTTTGGAGGCAATTTTCAAACACCATGGCGAATCTGAGAAAAATCTACTAGTTTAAGCAGTCCAAGTGTTGGCAAGTTTCATTAATCTCCTTTTTACCAGCTCATTTGATGAATCAACATGTCAATTTCTAATGCATATTTTCCCTATCACCCCCATACCATGAGAAAGTTACCCATGTGCCATCATTCTTTCCATATCAAGCTATCCAAGTAGCTACATATAGCCAAAATGGCCTACCAACAACAAATTATCATCATGCATCACCATACCCTCCCACCCAACATCAAGCATCCTTGTAGCATTCCTATGAACAACCCTATGAGGGTCACCATTACAATCCTCAGAATCAGTCCAACACCACTTCAGATATGAACTCCAATGACTGGTTGGTGAATTTTCAAGAAGAAATGAGCTCTTTCATGGAAGACTATGTGGAGATGAGGGATCAGAAAGAAGAGATCTCAAGGTAGTATATGGAGGTGGTGGCCTTCTCAAGGCAGCTAGAGGACAAGATAACAATTCATGAGTAGACCCTTCAAGAGAAGAACCTGAGAGAGAAGATCCATGAAGAAAAGATTGCAAAGTATAATGAGTTAATAAGGGTTATCTATCTGACAACTACAAAAAATGAGAAGGATCTCCAAAAAGAATTAGTAGAAAATGATGAATTTCATGATCATGAGAAAAAGACACTTGCTAGATAGATTGCAGAATAGGATCAGTCGATTAAGGATTTTTTGGCACAAGCACCAAGGAAAGGAGATCAAGTAGTTATTTTTGTCCCAATACAATAAGGCTCGTCAGATCCATGAGAGGGCAATGAAAACTTAATGCAGTCTTGGAGACCCTCATGGACCATGTATCTGGGTTTCGAGATGCCAAATCTTCTTTAAAAAGAGTTTCAGGAAGAGATACCTCCTGTTGCTGAGAGTAAGAGTGCTCTAGTATGTCCAAAGTTCCAAGGAGATGCAATCCTAGAAGAGGAAGACCTAGAAGCTCTGCAAACTAGATAGGAGCATAAAAGGGTTCAAATTCCAAGTTTCTTGCCTGGTAAGTCCTCTAGCACTTCTATTGAAATTCCAAGCTTTAGGATTTCTCCTTTAGTTCAGAATCCTAATCAACAAGGGGTTAACCTCCATACATTTTCAGATCCAGCTCATGACCCCATCTCAGATTTATGGCCACTCCATTCTATTCTAATAGAGGAGACATGTAAAGGATTTGCCTTCCTAAGTGACAATGAGCCCATCCTACAATAGATAAAGCCTTATGAGCCAATTCCTAAAGGGACCCTTACACCTCATAGCATCTCAGGCCACCAGGAAGAAGATGATTTTTGTCTTTTAGGTGTACTCTTTCATAATGATCATGAGGAACAACTAGATTTTTTACATAATGATGGATTAGAGTAGCAAGACAAGGGTTAGGAAGCAAGTGAAGAAGGTGAGACCCTAACTGATCTATTTGAGGAAACGCCTTTTAATATTGAGCAGGAAGATGCAACACAAGATTTATTGGTTAAGCTCCCTAATTTTGATAATAAAGATGATGTAATTGCTGCCAACTTAGATCAACAAGAAGATTTTGATTCTATAATTGATGCTTTCTGCTCAACTCTTGTTAATGTTCCTCATCCTCCCAAAATAGACAGTAGCATGCTTGTTCTTAAGGAGGAGTGTTTCAGGAGGTTAAGGTTGTCCCAGTTGTAGAATCTAAACCTATCTGCAATGAAGTGGTGAATGACTCTCAAGGATCATGTTTCCTAGACCTTGAAGAAGAACCAGTGATTGTTAAAGGCATAAGGCAATTTGATAGCTTTGATGAGCTATTGGCTGTTCCAACAGAAGAAGGGGATGATCCTCTGACCCTAGAAGAAGAATTGGTATGGCAGACCATCATGGAGGGGAAAAATTTTGACCAGCATGCTGAGGTCATTCATAAGGTGCATACTAAGCAAGAAAGGCCTAGATTAATACTCTCAAGGGGATGTCCTATGAGATACCTTGCTTAGGTGGAGGTGAATGGGACATCCATGCTCAAAATATTAGTGGAAGGTGATGTCATAGGTCCTTTTCTTGATGACCAAGAGCTTATTCAGTCTTATCAAGCTCCCTGGGAAGACATCACCTATGATCTAATCAAGGTTAGTACTTTGGACTACCAATTTCAAAGATGGATATGCCAAGTAGTTCAGTTTATTTTCATGTTCCATATCCTCCTTGTTGGCATCAAATGTGCAAAGTATAATAATCTAAGGAGGGTGGGAATTTATTTCAACAGTCAGTAAAATGAATTTGTTTGACCAGTTTGCTGATGCTGGTTAGTGTAGGGTAGGGTAGAAGTTTTTAGTTTTCTGTGTACCCTAAGTGCTCCAACACAAGTTTGTTTTCAGTTTTCATTTTAGTTTTGTTGGAGAGAAGGAGGTTGTTTTTTTGGGAGCAAAGTTAATTTTTGAGGCTTTATGAGACTCTGTGCCTAATAGATGCAAAAGGCAACTAGTTAATGGTTCTTAGTAGGCAAGCACTTAGTTGAGGTCACCAGAATGTTACCATATTTTTACTCATTTTTGGATTGGTGACCTAATTACTAGATGAGACTATAGTACCCTAGTTTGCATTATTAGATGATCTAATTTAATTTTGTGTTCATTTCATGAAAGGATAAATGTAAAGGAAAAAGGAAATTTCTGCATCTAAATATTACATGTATATATGCCAAATATCTTGTATGCACTGTACAAAGGAAAGAAATTGAAAGATAATATCATCTAAGCTTACACAGGTCATGAGCATAGCCAAATTTTAGAAATATATGCATGAATATAGGCATACATAAAAGGATGAACATAAAATTTCAAGGGTACCAAACATTGCCTAGAGAGATGAAGTGTTGACTAGGGTATGAATCCAGTGTGCTCCTCCGATCCAAAACCTGTAGAGAAAAGAGAGATGGGGTTATATCCAAAGGATATAAGAAATGAAAGGAACCCTAATACTTACCCTCATCTACAAACATGCATGTACATAGTCAGCCATGCACTTCTGAAAGGAGAAAACTATGCTACAGGGCATATACACTCAGAAGGATGCTACAGGAAGAGAAAGAAGATACCATGCTTTTACTAATTTGTTTGTTTCATGTGTAGAGAATAGTCACTCATTGACTTCTTCTCTGTAACCCCACAGTACCATGCATTGACTCTGTGAGGGGCACTTGGGGCTCCATTCCCACAGAGTCCCAAGGACCAGTCACAGGGTCAAAGGACAACACTATCATGTAAAGAAGAAGACGCATGACAGAGGCCTTGGATGGAAGTAAAAGTAGAGAAAAGGCTCTAAAGAGGATATCAGAACCATGCTCAAAGAATGAAGCAGTAGTAACCATGGAGAAATCAAAATGCAAAAGACAAGGTGGTACAACAACAATGCATGAAGACATCCTGCAACAAAGCCATGATGAAACTTTCTATGGATTTGAAATGAAGACACAAGTAAAAGTACAACAAATGCATGATACATATAGTAAATTTCAACACAGCATGGTGGATCTCAACATTGAAGGTGAGAATATACATTTCAACACAATAATGGTGCATATCTCAGCCATATTTTGCATTTTCTTTCCCAGAACAACTAGGTAATGAAAAATGCCACAGTCTGTGGATTTAAAACACAGAAAACAACATGTTTAAATGCAGATTTTAATCCATGGGCAGCCCTATAGTGAAAAAATGTTCCAATCTATGGATCCAAAAGCAAGGAAGGAGTCCACAAGAAGCAAGGTAAGGAAAAACATTTTTATTCTATGGAGTAAAAAACACAGAAGTTTTTTTTTTAAATCTGCATACATAGCAAGGAGAATAATGAGCTAATATGCTGCAAACAACATTTAAAAACATTTTTTGCACCCATGAATAGCATTTCCATGCAAAAACATCAAGGTCTATGGAAGAAAAACAAATTTAAACCATTGCAAGAAGTGAGCAAGATCAAAGAAATCTGCAAGCAATATCAAAACAGCAAGGTAAAAGTGTGTTTCCAGCAAGTTTAAAACAACATGTAGCTTCAATGGAGTCCAAGAAATTGTAGATTTCAATCCATAGGCAGAAAGGTAAGGTAAAAATGCCTCAATATATGGAGGCAAAAGTTAATTTAATGCAGCAAAACAGCAAAGCATGCAAAAAATGCCCTACTCTATGGAGTCACAAATAAAGATTTTTGATCAAAATCTGCATAAGTAACAAAGATGTGTTGAACAAATGTGACTATGAACAACATGTTTTAATATAGTTTCAATCCACAAACAGCAAGTAGATGAATAAACATCCTCTTCGGTGGAGTCAAATCAGACATTTCAAAGCAAAGTAATGGTGCTCTAATGACCACATTTTTCTAGTAATAGGGAAAAGACACAAATAGTAAAGCAGTGATATAACAACATTCAGAGCAAGATTAAGACTGGATATTATAACCAAGCAGTAAATGAGATAACCATGTGGCCATTATGCATTCAACGAGGCATATTCAATCATTTTGAAACCCCAAAAGATGCAAAATAATGGCATAAGATAGCATTTGAAGCAGAGATCAAAGCATGGAAAGATGAATGAAAATGAGATCACCTACCTCCTTTCATACAACAAAGGCAAAAAACTCCAGATGAATTCGATGCACAAATGGAAACTTTCCCAAAGCATTCAGATTTCCTTCCAGAACAACAGCCATGACATCAAAAATTGTTCTTTCTCTTTCATTTTGATGGAAATAAAGAAGCATATGTTTCCTTTGATGCAATATTGTAATGTTTTGATGTTTTAGATTTGGTAGGGGTTTTTTGCATTGTTTTGAAATATTTTCATAACATAAGGTGGGGTTTTTATATAAAATGTTTTTTCACCTTCCTAGGAGTTAAAAAGGAAATTAATTTAAGATGGGAGGTAAAATATAAAACATGCCATTTATTATTGTAAAAGAATCTTGACTTAAATGATATTTTATAAATCATTTAGTCAGATTTTCATTCAGCATGATTAGGGGGGGGGTTGGTTGTTGATAGGAATAGATTTTGCAAAGAATATTCTATTTTTCCTTCCTGTCACCTACCCCTAAAAATCTAGGGTCCTGGCCATCCAGATTTTAGTTACACTTTTGGAAGCAAAATGCAGATTCTAGAAGATTCCCCTCTTTCCAATCCCGATTTCATGGTGATAATTTCCAGATTCTTTGGAAATGCAGATTTTTGGGTTTATCCCATATATACCTCTCATTTTTGTGTCGAGGCAGTTCTTCCATTCTATCTCATTCTAAGATTTGAATGTTTGTATCTCTTGGTGATACAGATTGTACTTGGCCCCTTTTACTGAATATGCAATAGTAGTCCTTCTTGTTTCTATCCATTTTTTGAGTTTTTCTTTTGAGCTCCATGTTAAAGTTAATGTGATCTATTTTATATCCTTTACTTTTCATGCTTGTTCAAATTGAGTATTTAGAAAGGTGTTTTGTTATTCTAGGTCCTAATCTGTTTACATCTGGGTTTTTGGTTGTGGAAGCTCTTTCCCTTCCTTTTGCTACAGTACCTCTTTATTTCAAGGGATATCATAACAATAGGATCAATTTGTGAGTTACAGAGTCATTTTCATGTATCATTGTGGGTATGCTTTCAATCTATGGATCCGTTAAGTTCGGTGGATCACCTAGTTTTTCAATTCTAGTTATTTCAATTCATGCACTCTCTCTCCCTTTTCTCTAAAAAGTCAGTTTCAGTTTAAGGTGATTCAAAGGGAAGCCAAACCTCAATCCCAAGGTTTACTTTCATAGTTGTCCCACACTTGAAAGTACTCCCATGTTACACAGGATTGCTAAGTGTTATACTTAGTCATCACGGGTGCAATCCTTAGTGTTAACATAAATAATAACCCTAAATTTAATTAAATTGTAACCCTAACTCTAAAGAAGAACCCAAATTTTAGGCCTCATCATAAAGCTAATTCAATAGTACAACAACTTAAACCATTACCCCAATCCTAGACAAAATTGAACCCTAAGTCTAATGTAAAAACATATTGAGCCCTAGCCCTTACACTAAAAAAAATTAAACCCAAACCCTAAAGATAATTGAACATTAAACCAAATTGAACCCTAATCATAAACCATTATAGCCTAAGACTAACCAAAAAATAATAATAAAACCCTAATTAAATATAATTAAGCACTAAACCTTATTTTAACCTCTAACTCTAACCCTAGCCCTAAACAAAATTAAACCTTGACTATATGACAACCAAATAGAATGATAACTTAAACCCTAATTGAACATTAAACCAAATTGAACCCTAATCCTAAACTTAATTATACCCTAAAGCTAAGAGTAAACAAAATTGAACCATGATTGTAAACCAAATTATAAACTAAAACTAACACTAAACCAAATTGAATGTTAATCGTAACAATAAAATAAATTGAATTGTAACCCTAAACATAATTGAGCATTAAACCAAATCGAACCCTATCCCTAATATTAAACCAAATTGAACTCTATAATAAAAATAACCCCAAGGTTCACAAAATTTAAAGAAAAAAAATCAAATAAAACTCAATATCTAATGCAAAAACAAAGTAGAGCTCAAATCTTATGATTACAAGATGACCACAAATTCAAATGAAAATTAGGTGCACTTTACGCCGCCTTTGGCACCCCTAAACAAAATCCATTTTAGGTTTAAAATCAGTGCAAAAATAGGTTGGTGTAATGCCAACTTTAGCATCCCAAATAGATTACATTTTTGGGTTAAAGTCAGCGTCAACCATTGCATCGTTAAACATGAAAAACCATTGCGGTGTTAAACATTTTATATTTTTCAAAATGTAAATAATTGCATTAGATTTGTGGGAAACATTCACTATAGCGCCCACTAATGAATAAAAAAAATTAAAAATTCATGCCTGCATTAAACTTACCGCCATGTGTCCCTCTGATTTTCTGTTTCAGTAGTTTTTCATTTGTTAGGTTTCTCTTGTCGATCTTTTAGTTTTCAATTTGGTCACCCTTTTTTATTTTGTTTCCGGATATAGAGCATACGATAGACGGTGTTTACAGTGTCTGGTTGCCCGATTTAATTGTTTTGGGAGATATAGAGTAGATGATATATGGATAGAAATCAAACACCTAATTTTGTGTTAAATGTGAAAACCGGGTTTATTTTTCCTTTTGGTTCAATTTCAATCCATATAAAGATATTTAGATAGAATTTTTAGCAATAGATTTGTAGAAAAGGGATGCCACCTGGTAGAGAATGGTTGAGTTTCGGTTGATTTGGGTTATTTGGTCATCTTATTTTTACATTATTCATTCCATCACATGGTTTCAATGAATCAAAGGTTCTCATAGAATGCACAACTTATGACACTATTAGGGCTCATTATGAAATCATCTTGAAGGCTAACGTGTACAGTTTATTTGAAGAAGATAAAATCAACCAAACTCCTTTTTTTGGGTTAAAATTCAAAAAAAAAAGATCAAAAATGGAAATTTATTAAGACTGTGGTCTTTTGGTCCCTTAGAGTGTTTGGTCTCATGGAGGTCATTAAAATCATTCATTCATTCATCAAGGTAAAGCTTGCTCATTAATCGCCCATTTCTTTTAAATCAGCCAGTTTTGTTAATTTCTTTGATTGGTGGCTTGCTTTCAAAAACTTTCAAACCTAGTAGTGTGTACTTCGTCTGCCTCCACAAACTTGACAAAAAATAATTTCCCCTATGTCGCCTCAAAATGTTGAGCAATAGAGGGAAGGGAGCATACTCTGGCCACAATGAGGTAATACATTGTCAATTTATAGATTTGTAAATGTTTCCATTGTTTCTTTGGTTTTTAGTTTTTAGTTTTTTATTTCTAAATTTGAAAGAAAAAAATTATTTTTTATATTTATAATAGGGAAATGAGACTGAAAAATAAAAAGAGGCATTGGCTTCCATATTGGGGGAAGAGGCAGTGAACAAACTGGATGGAGTGGACTTGACAATGCTTGCTAGACACATAGAAAAATGATGTAATAAAGACCCTGGAACATTGCAACCAAATCAAGCGTGTCAAAGGGAATCAATTGATTCCCCAACTACTCCTGGATCAAGCATAAGATCCATGAGGAATTCAATAGCAGTAAACTCTAAGACTTTGGAATAGGGAACAAAGACTTCTAATGTCCCTGTTGCCACTCTTGGGACACAAACTTCTTCCCACACTTTGTTTTTCATCTTTCATTGGTAGCTATAGTACAAAGATAGAATAGGATGTGGTTTCAAGGGAAGTTTGAATGATAGATGCTAGAAAACAATTGTGAATAGGTTGAAGGAAGTATTCCTTATATAGTTCAAATACCTTCTACATTTTTCATTCTCAAAGATTCTGAAAGATCTGCAAAAATAAGTTATCGAGGACATGGAGACTGAATTTGGCATAGGTTGGACTGTAAAGAAGTAAAGCTATGAATGTCTCAAAACTACAAGCAATTTTGGTGCAACCAAACAAAAAAGATAAAAAAAATTCCCCCCTGAGCTAATGGTCAAAAAGGTTAATTGATGTAAGTGTGAAAGTATGGAAAAAGCTTGTAAAATCATATGAGAAGTCTGAGGCATGGAGGAAGTCAGGTGAGAAAAGTACGTAGGTATTTGAATTTGCTCATAAGATTATAGAAAATTTATTAAACGATTCTTCAATATTATTTGTGCATAGTTAAATTGAATTAGTGTATATTTCAGGACAAGGCCTCCAAGGCTAGGCTTGTCAAACTCCATGCCACGCATCGCAGTGGCCAGAAAAATTTACAGGCCTTGATCTGTACATTTTTAAGTATATTTGATATGTTAAATAATATTTTTTTAATTTCCTAGGAAAAATTAAATGATTGCATAATAATTAGTTTAACTAGTCCATGTGCCATGTTTTTATAAGAGGAGAAATATGGCCGACATCCAACAGAATTTGAAAAGGAAATGATACAAAGCAAAAAGTGGACCGATTTTGTAATATGGATGGAGAACAAGGTACCAATAGTTGAATTTCAATAATTTATTTGGATATTGTTGTGTTAATATGTCAATTTGTATTTTTCTATTGAGTTATTTATTGATGTGTAAGATGAGTTCTAAAGTGCTTCTCTGTTGGCCCTAGATCCCACTCAATTGTCCCATTATTTAACATTGAGGAAAAAAATATTGTTTGCCCCAAAGGAGAGTGAGTGACATTCATGCCTTTTTTTCATCGCATCTTTTAATTAATGACCATCTCCCAAACATGGTATCTCAAGGAATGCTTCCTTGAATCATGTTTCCATTCTACTAAGTGATCCACGTGCATCTTTTCCATCCTTCCTCATGATTTTGTCATTCTTTTAACATGTAAGAATGTTTTGATGCATCTTGGTAGGAATTCTACAAATCTAACACATCCTTGCAGAACTCCTTTTGCATCAAGGTCAAGTCATCATGAATTTCTAATGTGTATTCCATGGTAATCACCTATATCATACCTTGCAGCCTTGAAGTATTCCACTTGATGTTTCAAGTGATCAATTTCCTTCTTATGCCCTTCCATTTCTGACTCAAAGGATTTGTTCAGAAGACAAGGACAAAATTACAAAGTAAAAAAAGTCTCAAAGGTGACTCCTCAAATGAGCTTCTCCCATTGTTCTCATTAGACATCCCAACAAAGGCTCCTATATCAAACCTTGTGCCTAACATGAAATGGTTCTCCTCAAAATATTACTAATATCTTAAGTAATTCCTTGTATCCCCATCAACCCAATTAAATACCCTACAAGGCCACTTGACAAGTTTTATTCACACTTCATACATGGCAACTAGGCCTACTAGCCCTATCTAACTGGTTTTTGGGATTTAATTATTGAACCCCTATCCTTCTGCAAAAAAAAGGACACTTTTTCTAGAATACCCTTTTCAAAGTTACATGACATAACTAAAAATTCCCATATGTTGTTTTGAGACACCAAAGGAAAATAGGTCTGCAACAGGTTTTGGGGGCACAATTAGCCCTATTTTCCAAATAAAGTACTTGAAAAACCTTAAAATTCCTTGACCAATTACAAAAAAAGATGGAATTAAACACCAAAACAAAGATTCCATAGGTTTTAGGCACCTAGACCCCTCGAATTTGTCTCAAACTTCAAATTTGCATTCAAAGTCACATAAACAAGCCCGCCACATAGAAAATGCCAGGCCTAGGATTTCTATTTTATTTCTCCCAACTCCACCTCTTTCTCTGAAACCATATGTATCTTAAAATGAACCCTAAGAAATACCATTTAACCAGGATTTAGACTTTTCCTACGGTGGAATTGAGTCTTACAAGCATTTTAACATTCAAACCCTAGTTAGTGAGGGTTTCAAACCCACCTTGAGAAAAATGGCAATAACTCCTTCAAAATTTAATGAAATATTTTTAAACCAATTTCATATCAAACAATATTATCCCCTCTCTCCATCAATTTGAGTTGTAGGGTGTGAGTACAGTACGGGTACGTATAATTCTTTGAAACATGAAAAAAATAATTATAAAGTAGGGAAACAAAGCAAAATTTGTCTTCAACTTCTTCAAATCTTAAGAAACACCTATGAATCAACCAGAAGAGGCCTTATAAACATCAATTATCCCATACCCAATATTCCTTAACTAATTATTGAATGGGTGACCGTTCAGATTTGAAAATTACACTTTTGCACCAGAAAGTTGTAAAAGTTGTCAATGCAACTTTTTACACTATTTTTCCTACTTAAAAAACTAACTCAAAACTTGATGCATATCCATAATACATGTGAAAATGGACAATATGATTCCAATTACATCATTTCCACTTATTTTGAACACACTTTGAGTGGTTTGACCATGTTTGATGCAATCAAGACCTAATAGGTCTACATGAGTTAAATAGCATCAATTGCCTTATAAAAAGATTTGAATTGATTCTAAATGGTCTTTACAACCTTATGAGACCTTGATGAAACACTAAAAAAATGTCAATTACAAAAATCCTTCATGAGGTATCCAAATGAGTAAGTGCTCCTACACCAATTTCTCATGTCATTTTAAGGATGCTTAATTCATTTGCTTGTGTTTTGGCGACCCTACTTGTAGCCCTAGCCACTAGTGTTAGTAATAACTAAGGGGGGGGGGCTGAATCAGTGGCCTCAAAAATATTCCAATATTCAACCCAAAAACTTAGTACCACAATATTAAGCCTCTAGTTATCTTCAGTCCTATACGATGAATGCCTTCAAATACAATTATCAAATTACTACTGTTTGGAATGCTTTGTTAAACATTCTACTGTATGCTCACCAAATAGCAGTCTGTTAATTTACTAAAAGACAATAAATTATCTAGAGTATACCGATCAATCCAGTTAAGCTATGTGTAATGCAAAACACTAAAGTAATGACTCATAAACACATTGACACATGGATTTTTAACATGGAAACCCTGTTAAGGGAAAAACCCCTTGGGACCGGTAACCCAAAAATTTCACTCTTCTAAAGTGAGCTCAGTGAAGAGACAACCCTGTTAAAGGTTACAAACACACTATTAGGTGTGACCTTGTTAGAGGATTTAAAAGTTTAGTCTATCACTTTATATCGGGCATCTCTATGCTACCTTCCTTGATCAAACACTCACTTGGCTTGTCAATAGGTATCTGGCATCTCATGTTATCTTCATGATAAAAAAATTTGATACTCCTTGGGATGTATCTCAATATAGAAAGGATCTTTAAATCCCACTCAGTCAAGAGACTTTTCTGAATCAATGGTTAAACTAAAACAGTGTGATCTGTTCACATATACAACTTATACTTGCATATTTTTTGATCTATTGTAAGCTCATAAACTAAGTTGATCAATATATCTTTGTTAATACCTTTTCTCCACTTTACTTCTTCTCGATGATGTTGTGCTCTGTTGCTCGGTGTCCGCAGAAAACTTTAGCTCTTTCCTCAGCTTGATTGATCAGGACTGTATGAAGTTGCTCTTCATTAGTTTCTCTTCAGCATCCTCTTTTCATTTATTCACCCACTCAATTAGTAATGAATTAAGTTTTCTCTTTTATAGACATGATATCACTGTTGTTAGGTTCTTGATTTTCTTAATCTTGTTGTGATCCACAATTCTTGTCAATTTGATTTAAAGAAAAACTCTTGTTTTATCTCGCGGAGATCTTCTTGCCAACTGGAAAAAACAACTTTAAATCCTTTACTTATCTCTGGCTTTATATTGTCAATGAAAACAAAGATAACTACCAGTTAAGTCCATATTTAGCTCTTCCAGCTAGATATTTTGTCATTTTTGAACTCAAGTTAGTTTTGGTGTTTTAACTCTTTGATAGCTTTGGTCAACACTTCAGTTATCCTCGAGCTTCTCCGTCAGTTTACACTATGTTTCTGGCCATCAGTTATGCTTGTGATTCTGCTCATCAGTGTTCTTGCTTAGGCATCACTATGACTTGACTTTCGGTGACCTTTGTCTGTCGGGTTCCACTAGTCGTTGGTGTTTGAAGTCACATTGTGAATGCTTGTCTTTTATGCATTACTGAAAGCATAATCTTTATCTCTCTGATTCTCTGAAGTCTTTGACACTTTGATTATAACTGATTAGATTATATCAAGTTGACATCAATGAAAATACAATCCATTAATTGATTTAATGTCTTGCATTATCCTTCTGCATTTTGGTGATCAACTTAAATTCTTCAAACATTCAATCAGTTACATGTCATCAATCTCTCCCTTTGGCATTGATGTCAACATACTACATTATCATGCTATACTATTACTAATACAATATGAAATATAACAGTTTCATCGAGCTTTCCTATTGTAAATATTACAAATGTCTAGCTTTCGGTAAGCTCAAAAATAGCTTACATTTGTTTCATGCAGAAAGGTTGTCTTCAATCTTTAATCCCTTCACTGGATAGATGTATCATCTGATATCTCTATTCTGATATGTGCTCTGCCTTGACTGTTCCTCTTCTTGATAATTTATTTTTCCTTTGACAACAATCTTTCTCTTTGTCTGAACTTTCTCCCTTTGTTACTTCTCTCCCTTAAATGGATATTTCATATGTAACCAATTTCTCTCCCTTAGAATATTGATTAACTCTTCCTTCTGATTCTCAAGAACTTCACTTCATGGATAATGATATAATCTTTTCTGATCAATGAGATAATATCTCCCCTATGATGATGAGATAATATATCCCTTTATGATAATGAGATCATCTCTCCCTTTGACAACAATGCCAAACAAAAACTATTTATATCATCTTCCATCCCTTTTCATAATATATTCCTTGAATTTCCCTATCCATCATCAGTACAATATCTTTGGTATTCGGTGCATATTTGTACCTTGTTCTGTATAGATGTATCTGTTGTTGTTCATCTCATCATTTTCATCAACATGAATGATCTTCAGATTATGTGTAGGCTGATGCAATCTCCTAGTCAGCTTACTGACCGATAGACAAGGGTTGGACCCCTAGTCTCTATCTCAGGTACTCAAATGTATCCTTCGGTAATGGCTTGGTGAATATGTTAGCTAATTGTTCCTTTGATTGAACATATTCCAGCGTCACCTCCTTTTCTTGCACTTGTTCTCTCAGATAGTGATACTTTATAGCAATATGCTTAGTCTTAACATGCATGACTAGATTCTTAGAAATGTTTATTGCACTGGTATTATCACAATAGATAATTATTGGTTCAAGAATCTTCATATTCATACCTTCCATTAATTATTTGATCCATGCAATATTGGAGCAATTTGCAGTAGCAGCTACATATTCTGCTTCTACAGTAGACTAAGAGATGCATACTTTCTTCTTGTTGATCCATGTGACAAGTCTGTCACCCATGAAGAATTCTTCTCCAGTTGTGCTCTTTCGGTCATCAATGTTTCCAGCCCAATCAACATTTGTATAGACTTGTAGCTCAAATTTTCCTTCTCTTTTATACCATAAGCCATAGTTCTCGGTGTTCTTTAGATATCTCAAAATTCTCTTGTCAGAAGTCATATGTGATTCTTTGGGATTAGCAAAGAATCTTGCAACTAATCCAACTAAATGTGCTATATCTGGTCTGGTATGAACAATATGCGTTAGTTTTCCAAACATTGATCTATATAAGGGCTGATTTACCTCATTGGATTTGTCTTCTTTTGTCAGCTTACATCCGATAGCCATAGTTGTTCCAACTAGTTTGGAATCTTCCATCTTGAATATCTTTAGCACTTCCTTGATGTATTTGGACCGAGTGATATATATGCCTGCATCTTGTTGAAGAATCTATAGACCAAGAAAAAATTTGATCTCCCCAAACATAGACATTTCAAATTCCTTTCTCATTTCATTAGCAAAGGATTTGCATAACAATTCTTTTCCCCCAAAAGTAATATCATCAACAAAAATTTCAGCAATCAGAATATTACCATCGGTATCTTGTTTTAAGTATAGATTTCTATTTTCACTTGATATAAAAAAATTTATGCTAATGAGATATGAGTGAAGTATTTCATACCAGGCTCTAGGTGCTTGTTTCAATCCATACAAGGCTTTATGTAGTCTACATACCATGTTTCTCTTGTCTGGATCAACAAACCCTTCTGGTTGTTCAATGTATACCTTTTCTTCCAGTATTCCATTTAGGAATGCAGATTTGACATCCATCTGGTAGACCTTTAATCCTTTAAATGCAGCATAAGAAAGTAAGATCCTAACTCCTTCTATTCTAGAAATAGGTGCAAAGGTTTCTCTATAATCAATACCTTCTTCTTGTGCATATCCCTTGCATACTAACCTTGCTTTGTTTCTAGTGACTTCTCAGTTCTCATTCAGCTTGTTTCTGAATATCCATTTGGTTCCGATGACATACTTGTCATCTGGTCTTGGTACTAGTGTCCATGTACTATTCTTCCCAATCTGTTCTATTTCTTTATTCATAGCACTGCCCCATTCTTCATTCTCAAGTGCAATGTTAACGCATTTAGGCTCAAAATCACAAAGTAAACATCTAGTGTTTAGTGACTTACTTCTTGTTCTTGTTCCAGCCTTCGTGTCTCCTATGATTTGATTCTATGGATGATGTCTTCTGACATACTTGGAAAGTTTTGGTTCAACCCTTTGTTCATCATTTTGATCATCTTCTTAGCCTTCGTTCTGATCTCCATTGTTCGGAACATCAGCTTGAGGATTACCCTGATTTTCGGTAATTACAGCCTGATGCTCGGGTGCAATGACCTGTTGCTTGGGAGAGATACATTGTTTCTTGGGTAGAGTGTCAGGTTCTGTATAAACAAACCTGGTGTAGTCCTCTGGTTCCTTTTTGCTTTCCTTATCATTCTTTTCTGCAAATTCATCTATTTTCACATTTGCACTTTCAATGATTTTGTTAGATGACTTGTTAAGACATTTATAAGCCTTGCTTTTGGT
>MU227873.1:20132-48143 GCA_018584345.1 Thuja plicata | reverse complement strand
CCTCTGGTTCCTTTTTGCTTTCCTTATCATTCTTTTCTGCAAATTCATCTATTTTCACATTTGCACTTTCAATGATTTTGTTAGATGACTTGTTAAGACATTTATAAGCCTTGCTTTTGGTTGAGTAACCTAGAAAGATACCTTCATCACTTTTGGAGTCAAGTTTTCCATTTCTATCATCCTTGAAAATATAACATTGGCTACCAAAGATTCTGAAGTAACTTACATTGGTTGTATGAACATACCAAATATCATAGGGTGTCTTCTTTGTGTCCTTCTTCAATTGTACTCTATTTAATGTGTAGACAACAGTACTAACAGCTTCCCTCCAGAAATTTTCAGTGATGCTTTTCTCAATCATCAATGTTCTTGCACAATCACCAATTGATCTTTTTCTCCTTCTAGAAATTGCATTTTGTTGTGGTGTTCTCGGTGCAAAAAATTATCTTTTATTTCCATGCTCATTGCAATAGTTAGTGAATTCGTCTGAAGTAAATTTCCCTCCTCTATCTGACCTTAAGCATTTCAATTTATTTTCACTTTGTTTTTCTACCATATCCTTGTACCATTTAAACATCTTAAATGCTTCTGATTTATCTTTTAAGAACATGACTGTCATCATTCTAGAATAATCATCAACAAAGAGAATAAAATACCTATCTCCATAGTATCTCTTTGTCCTCATGGGTCCACATAGATCTATATAGACTGATTCTAGAATTGCATTAGATGTATGGGTTTTACTCTTGAAAGTAGACTTTGTCATCTTACCTTTTTTACAATTCTTGCACATAATATGCTCGGGCTTAGTCATGCTCGGTAAGCCTTTGACATTCCTTTTGTTGCTTATCTTTATCATGTTGTCAAAGTTCACATGACACAATCATTTGTGCCACAACCATATGTCTTCATTTCTAGCCATTAAACAAGTGGCGTTAGTGTCATCAAGATAGAAAAGGTTACCTTTTGTCTTCTCACCAGTTCCAATCAACCTTCCTAATTCATTGAAGATCTTTCCCTCTTATTTTCAAATGCTACTCTATGACCTGAATTGTTCAGCTGTAAAACACTTAAAAAATTATAATTCAGTCCTTTTATCCAGTAAGCATTTTCAATTTTTATCAGGTTATTAAACATTATAGTTCCTTTACCTTCAACTGGACAAGGTGTATCATTTCCCAGTCTCACTCAACCACCATTATTGTATTCAAAAGTCTCAAAATTTTGTTTATCACCGGTCATATGGTGAGTGAATCCACTATCTATGATCCAGACATCATTTTTACTAACTTTAGATATGTGTGCAGTTTCTACATACCTTTCTTCATCTTCATCTGAATCATCCTTCATGGCTACAAATACCATCTCAATGTCTTGTTCTGATTCAGTGTCAGTGTCATCAGCTCTATTCTCAGCTAGGTAACAAGCTTTCTTCCCTTTGTCCTTTTAGTCTCGGGTATCTCTTTTGTCAGATTGTTGGTCGCTTCGGTAATATTTGTTATCACCTCTATCAAACTTCTTCTCATATGATCTATCATTTCCTTTGTCATCTGATCTATCATTTCCTTTGTCATCTTTTCTTCTATTTGGACATCTTGCAGCAAAGTGTCCAACCTCTTTACAATTGAAACATACAAGTGGTAATTTACCTTTGTATCTACCTTTGTCTCTGTGCAATTTTCTATCCATTAGTGCTTCAATCTCATTAAGTCCTTGATCCTCATTATCACTATCACTATCATTTCAAACAACATGCATATGACTTGAGTTACTTATCTTTAAAGAATATTTGAGTGCAAATTCTATAAATGGTAAGACACTATTATCAAAGTTATTCATCTCAAATGAAATAAGTCTACCAATCAAGCTATCTAGAGTAACTTTATTGTTTGCAACTGCTGTCATTTCTTGAATAGAAGAAACTCTAATAGCATATACAAGCATTAAGGTTCTTAAGATTTTACTTACCACTGTCTCCTCTTCAAGTACTCCTCCAACTACCTGGATAGCATTTACTACCTCTTTGATTTTGTAGCTATACTGAGTGATATTTTCTCCTTCTTTCATCCTTAGGCAATTAAACCTCCCTCTTAGGATTTTTGCCTTTCCTCTTAGTACATTGGGATCTCCTCCATGTACCACCTTCAAATTATCCCACATTTTCTTTACAGAGGTGCAGGTTTTGACATCTTCAAACTCAGCATCGGAGAGTGATGATGGAAGTTCTATCATCATGCAATTATGCTCATGCTTTACTCTTAATTTCTCAAGAGTGTGAGGTCCTGTAGGAAACACATATTCAGTATCTAATTATTGAACAATATCATTTCCAATACTTGATAGGTGGAGTCTTATTCTACTTTTCCATGATGAAAAGTTGTCTTTATTCAACTTGGGCACATGTCATCTTTTCATCTTGTCATCTTTAGCTTGAGCTATTAAACTCCCTTTCTAAGCACACAAGCTTTGATACCAATTGTTAGTAATAACTGAGAGGGGGGGGGGGTTGAATTAGTGGCCTCAAAAATATTCCAATAATCAACCCAAAAACTTAGTACCACAATATTAAGCCTCTAGTTATCTTCAAACCTATACAATGAATGCCTTCAAATACAATTATCAAATTACTACTGTTCGAAATGCTTTGTTAAAACTTCTACTGTATGTTTACTGAATAATAGTCTGTTCATTTACTGAAAGATATTAAATTATCTAGAGTATATTGATCAATCCGGTTAGGCTATGTGTAATGCAAAACACTAAAATAATGACTCATAAACACATTGACACATGGATTTTTAACGTGGAAACCTTATTAAGGGAAAAACCACTTGGGACTGGTAACCCAAAATTTTCACTCTTCTGAAGTGAGCTCGGTGAAGAGACAACCTTGTTAAAGGTTACAAACACATTGTTAGGTGTGACCTTGTTAGAGGATTTAAAAGTTTAGTCTGTCACTTGATATCAGGCATCTCTATGCTACCTTCCTTGATCAAACACTCACTTGGCCTATCAATAGGTATCTGGCATCTCATGCTATCTTCATGATCAAAATTTTTGATACTCCTTGGGATGTATCTCAATATAGAAAGGATCTTTAAATCCTACTCGGTTAAGAGACTTTTCTGAATCAATGGTTAAACTGAAACAATATGATCTGTTCACATATACAACTTATACTTGTAGATTTTCAAATCTATTGTAATCTCATAAACTAATCTGATCAATATATCTCTGTTAATACCTTTTCTCCACTTTAATTTTTCTCGATGATGTTGTGCTCTATTTCTTGGTGTCCACAAAAAACTTTAGTTCTTTCCTCAGCTTGATTGATTAGGACTATATGAAGTTGCTCTTCATCAGTTTCTCTACAACATCCTCTTTTCACTTATTCACTCACTCAATTCGTAATGAATTAATTTGTCTCTTTTATAGACATGATATCACCATTGTTAGGTTCTTAATTTTCTTGATCTTGGTGTGATCCACAATTCTCGCCAATTAGATTTAAAGCAAAACTCTTGTTTTATCTCGCAGAGATCTTCTCGCCAACTAGACAAAATAGCTTTAAATCCTTTACTTATCTCTGGCTTTATCTTGTCGATGAAAACAAAGATAACTACCAGTTAAGTCCATATTTGGCTCTGACAACTAGATATTTTTTCATTTCTGAACTCAAGTTAATTTTGGTGTTTTAACTCTTTGATAGCTTCGGTCAACACTTCAGTTCTCCTCGGGCTTCTCCGTCGGTTTACACTATGTTTCTGGCCGTAGGTTATGCTTGTGATTCTTCTCGTCAGTGTTCTTGCTCAGGCATCACTGTGACTTGAATTTTAGTGATCTCTGTCTGTCATGTTCCATGATCCGTCGGTGTTTGAAGTCACATTGTGAATGCTTGTCTTTTATGCATTACTGAAAGCATAATATTTATCTCTCTGATTTTCTGATGTCTTTGACACTTTGATTATAACCGATTAGATTATATCAAGTTGACATCAATGAAAATACAATCCATTAAATAATTTAATGTCTTGCATTATCCTTCTGTATTTCAGTGATCAACTTAACATCTTCAAACATTCAATCAGTTACATGTCATCAACTAGATCATATCATCTGCATCCATTATCATTTCTTCCATGGCTTCATTAAATCTCAAGAGTGTAGTATGACATGCAACTTCTTGATCAACAACATGTCAGGTACATGCTTGGGAAAAATAGGGGTGCCCTTATAGTGCCATAGATCTTCCTATATGTTAACAAAATATATAGGGAGCAATCTTTTAGATTCTCCAAGATTCTAATCATGTCTTAAGATAACACATGGAACTTTGTCTCATATAATAATGCATAGAAGGGAGAAAATAATTGGTCACAGATGTGGTCATATTTGGGTGCATATTTGTGCTCCCATCAGTCCTAGGATACCTTTTCTCAAATAATAGCTCATGCAAGGGATCAAAGAGTCAATCATAAATGTGCTCACATTTGGATGCATATTTGTGCTCCCATCAGTCCTAGCAATAAACATAGAAAAAAAATGACATGATATGATCCATGTCTAATTCATCCCCAAAGAATTTATTAGCTACACACAAAAATGACACAAGTAAGAGGTGGTATATAATTTTGGATTTTCACCCACTAGACGAGACTCAACTATTGTAATTTCATTGCACAAAGTGAGTGACATAAAAACTACCTTGTTTAAAATTGTTCCTTATTTGGGAAACATATGTAGCAATGACACTTAGGATTCTTGAAAATGAGAAGCATCCTTCTACCCATACAACCTGCTAACTAGGGCCACTGTGTTTTTAACTGAAATCTTGAAGTTGATTGAAGGGTATCATTTAGTGTTCCTAGAAGTTAACGTTTATATAGATTATTTGAAAAAGTAAGCTCCATTAGATATTGGTCTTATGCCTTTTGGATGGGGGTTGCAGTGATCTAGTAGAGGTAGTGGAATATATATGTCTCAAAATAATTATATCATAGAAATTTCTTGTGATTGAGGATTTAAGATGACCAAGGAGTGATAGAACAAGAAGAGGACAACACTAGATTTTTAATTTCAAAATGTTAGAAAAGGTTTAAATTAGTAGTGTGTTGGGGATTATTCTAGCAGGACAAGAAAACACCAACTGACAAGGCTTGGAAAACCTTCTTCACTTCAAGCTTCATAGGAATCAGGAGGGTATTCCTTATTCTGTTTGTACATATAATAGATTCATTCTAATGGCCACTTACAAAAATTCAAATGTGGGTAATTCTCATATTTTATGTAGATGGGATTTTATTTCATCACTTGAACAAGTACACTCATTTCCTTTAACAAACACTAAGAACACATAAACTATATGTCTCTTTCTCATAATCATGGAGTAGTGTTGTGCAAATACTTTTAAATGCATCCTCCACATTTTCCTAAGGACCGTGGAGATACAGGAACACATATAAATTAAACAAGAAAAGAAAAGAACAGAAAGGAGCAATAGATTTGATTAATTTTATTTTAAATTTTAAAACCCTTCAGGGGTCTCAATAGTCTAGTGCCCAATCTTGAGCTATAAAGTTACATTAATCTGTTATAGATGATAACATTCTAATAGATTTTTTTACCACCAGTTTTGTCTTGAAGTAAAACCGCTTGGGTGGTATACAAGGAAGCTATGGTGACAAAGCCAGTAGTTTCAATGAACCAACCAGGCATGTGAGCCATGCTAATATCAACCATGGGTCATTATTGGGGTTGAAAATGCTAGAATGCAAGATTACCACTAGTTTTCCCATTATGAGAAAAATTTGAGACTTCTTCCCATGGAGAAATAGGTGGCTCCAACGCCTCAACTTCTTCCCCTACAACCTTTGACCCTGCCCTTGCAACCTTTTCCCTATCACTATCACCATAATTCAAGATAATCAGAGTGGTAGCATGAGAGATTGGTATAATTTGATAGTATGATACTTCATCATGGATCAAGATAAATGTTAAATGACAATTGATAGTTCATAAATATTCAAATAAGACATATCATATACATCTATGTTGATGATTCCAATGCAAATCAAAAAATCATTACAATTATGAAATTAAAATGTAGTTCATGATTCAATTTTCATAGATCAAGATTCACTAGTCATAATCATAAGGATTCTCAAAAAAATCTTCTTCATCTCCAACTATTGCAAGTTCAAGCTTATTTGAACCCAAAGCGGTTCCACTTGTACTAGATGCACCATGTGTCAAGATGTTATCATCATATTTATAATTTGTAGTGATTCTAGTAAGATCCTCAATGGTTGCATCCAATTTGACCTCTTCTAGGGTCATTTTAAGGTGTAGATGAAACAAATAATATTTAAAATGTGCTTTTAGCACATGTTTTAAGTGAAAAATGTAAAAAATGATTGTTCCCCTTTTTATGGCATCTTGGGCCCCAGATGTGTTTGAGTTTTGTGCTTTAAAAAAGATTAAAAACTAAGGTTCATGAAATGAAATGAATCACCTTGGATTTTTTTTTTCTTCTTCTAGCAAATTGCTTTCACTCGTGATGTTGTAGATCCCTACTCCTTGCTGATCGTTATAGAATTTTGTGGGGCTAGCACACTGAAAACAAAAGATGTAATATACATGATTAATAGAGACATAAATTAAATGCAAAATGTTGAAGCATAGAAGACACATGTGAGTCACTTTGTCTGCAACCCACATGCAAACTGTTCAAGCACAAATGAGGAAGCACAACCAAGGCACATGAAATGAAACTTGGAACGCCACATTTACGGAGCTTTCTTTTTCAAGATTTTCATAAAAAAAAATTTAAAAAACCCCTAGAAAAAATTGAAAAGACCAATCAGACAAAAAGAAACTTAAAAAGAAAAATTAGTTTAATATAAAAATTGAGATAGACCATAGGATAAAATTGTGGGTGTTTTTTTCCAAACAAGAGAACTTAGGATTAGCAAGGCTTGTTGTTGTAGCTCAATAAGTGGGAGGTGGAGAACCAAAATAAAGGTGATTCCCAGTAGGTATTATTATGGGGTTTAGCACCTAGTTGTTGATACTATTCATAGTGTTTTCTTAAACTTATTTAGCTATGGGCATGAACCTATCCATATATCTTTTTGTTGATATCAAGCTACTATGTGATCTATCTATATTACTCTTACATGTGATTCAATGAATATTATTCTAAAGTATTTATGTCTATACAATTGTCTTGTGTGTTTTAAGTTTATCATATTAATGTCATGTTGTAACAAAACTTTGATGAATAGAATGGTCCTTTAATTTTCTGCATCTGAGTTAAGATTTTGGAAGACTCATCCAAGGGGGCCCACTTGGTAAAAATTCCACTCATTTAGTTTAGTTAGTTTTATGTTCAGTAAGTATTTTTAGTTTTAGCAACTGACTGATCCTGCAACCATTAGAAATGTGTTCGGTGACTATTCCTGCAACCATTGGAACTATGTTCTATGACTATTCATGCAACCATTGGAAATTTGTTCTGTGACTTCTCCTGCATCCATTGAAACTTTGTTCTGTGATTGTTCCTGCAGCCATTGGAACTATGTTCTATGACTTTTCCTGCAACCATTGGACTTGTTGGAGATTTTTTTATTAGGATAAGAAAAACCAACTCGACAAGGCTTGAACAAACTTCTTCACTTCAAGATGGGTCTGGTGTAGCCTTTATATTGAACAACCTTTTTGCGAACCCAAACCCAGATGTAGACATGCCCTCTTGACTCATTTTTTCATGCCAATAGCCTTGATCCCTTGTTCAATTTGTAGCATTACAAGTGGTGTGCTCTGTAACTACTAAAGGTTGATTCACAAGTTCGTGACCACTACCCATTCATAATCTAAACCGTTGTGAGAGTGCGATGAGCATTTCATCAGATCCTCACAACACTTACTGTTATTATGACATATGTAGGGTTGCAATAAACACTATTAGAGATTTTACTTGCCTTCAATCCTAAGAAACTTATACCATTTTTGTAGCACTATCCATAGATTGAAGACACGATAATGTAACTCGAGAAGGCTCCAAAAGACTTAGGAGGGTACTCCTATTTTTAAGTTTGCACACATGATAAATCTATCTTAGTAGCTAAAGTTAGAGTTGTAAATGTAGAAAATACTTAGAATCATATGAATGAGACTTTTATTTCATCACTTGAAAATTTAATCCATTCAGTATCAAAGGCCACTGAGAATAAAACTATATTACTCCTACCATTAAGTTTGCATAAAATAAAAGGGATTTCACTTTTGATTGTTTGCGACCAAACTGAAATAATACCTCTAAGATTGACCGGTGCCAAAAGGAGGGCATCAGAGTAAAAAAGAGAGAATTCCTCACTATAACATCTCAAACATGTCTTAAAGATCTAAAGAGAATGTTATCACCTAGTTAAACCAAGATCACCAATATTATATGCACATCACATAACCATTCTTAATTATCCATTTGAAGACACAAAATTCTCATTTCATTTATCAAAACAATTACACTACTCCTGGAACAGAAGGCAATAATAAATGGAATACACGATAGAAAATGTGTCTACAAAGTATGAATAATCCTTGATTATTTCAACTTAAATAAATTGTACACATCAAATTAGAGATGAATATATGACAAAACTCAACTGTACAATTCTATATCAAGACATAGAATATATTACACTTCAGAAATTCCTGGCTACTTATTATGAACCTTGACTCTTGACACTTTATAATTTTACAACATTCTGCCTGCTTGTGTAGAATTCAAAAGATTTGGAAAATAGAAGAAAAGAGAAGAAAGAAGAATCAATAGAGAAGAAGAGAAACAACCAACTTTCTCAACTCCCACCACATGTCCCCTTTTCAAGATTTAATTTTCTTAGTCATCTTTCATCCTTCATTTATGTTATTATTTTCTCTGTTTTAGCTGCTTCTCTCTCTACCTCTTTCACTAAGGAACCAAAAAAAGGTTTTTGTTTGTTGAAAAAAGGAACTAATTTAAATTGACCCAATTTAGTAATTAGAAATGAGTGAGAAGCTTCCTTCTGAAAAAGATGGATTTATTGTTCTGGAGGAATTTTCTATCTCTTAAGAAGATAAAGGAAATATACCTTTCACCTCCCAGAGAGTGCATCCATAGAAGCTAGACAATCATCCCCTTGAGCCACGCCCCTATCACACTATCTAAAATTTGGCTCCATAGAAGCAGAAGAAGAGGAATTTGGATACCAGGAAGGGAAAGAAGACAAATTTAGAACAAGGGAAGGGGAAATGCAGGATTCTCACCATCTCCCCTCTCAAAAGAGACACAAGAGAATAGATCTCAGGGAGATCTAGGCTTAGAAAATCTCACATCACTAGGTCCTCCATCCATTCCCAAATTCATATCGCAACATTGAGGGAGAAACAAAGTGGTAGGCTTAAGTGACTAGAAACCTAATAAACCCTAAAAAATTCCATCAGTTTGGCAATAACCATTTATGGTGGGGCCATTAGCTTAAAAAAACCCCTCAGTGACCCTTGGCATTTAAGAAATCCCTTTAATCACAAAGTGTAACATTAACTCATGATCCTTATATTCTTGCAACAAGGCCTTCCCTAGTCTCAACCTCATGCAATAGACCAACCAGGAAAGAAAGTCATGCCAATATCAACCATGGGTCATTATTGAAGCTGAAAATGCTATAATGCAAGATTCTCATTGGCTTACCCATTAGGGGACAACTTTGAGACTTCTTCCCATGGAGAAATTAGCGACTCCATCGCCCCAACTTCTACCCTGGAATCCTCTAACCCTTCTCTTGCAACCTCTTCCCTATCAGTATTGGGTTAAGAAATCCCTCAAACCACCCTTGGCATTTAAGAAATACCTACAACAAAAATTGCAACATTAACCCATGATCCTTATATACTTCTAGCAACACGGCCTTCCCCAATCTCAACCTCAGGCAACAGACAATGTCACTCATGAAAATTATCACTATCAGCATCATGAACACACAAAAAGCCATCTAAACAAAAGGGAACAACTATAGATAATAAATACAATCTCATCTATAGACAACTATAAATAGCATTCCTCCAGGCTTCAAATTGACTGTCACAACTTGATAATTCAAGCAATCTCTGAACTGAAGTTCATAGCTGTGAAATCTTTTCAAGTTGACATTCTTGGTTATCACAACATATCATAAAAGGAATGATAGAAAGGTGTAATGATTATTTTATCTGCACCAAATTTTAGGAGTAAATGAAACGTCCTTCAAATGACACTTCTAATATGAAACTCATCTACAGTAACTTTTCAATCCCCAAAATGTAGTAAAAAAGTCTTGAATTGTATACCGTGGCAATCTTGGATCACATGGTAGCACAAATAAAAACCAGTCATTGGCTCAACTTATATTCAAATTTTCCAAATTGTACACACTCCCTTAAGCATTTCACGGGACACAGGTCACTACTTTGCACAAGCGTGAGCTTAAATAATCATCTTAAAAAATTGTCGCAAAGATTTGAGTAAATCATCATGAGTTACCTTTTCTTTGTCGCATCCTTGTCACCTTTCCCCCTTAACTTCATATTAAACCTACAAAACCACATCATGCAACCATATCATTGTTTTAACCCATCAAATACCATACGTAACATTCTCGCTTCCCCACGGGTCAAAATCAGTTCCCACAAAACAAGTTGTGAGGCCACAACAAGGCATTGCAAGCTCGAGGGTGGGGAAAAGTGGAAAGGGAGAATTTCACAAGGTGTTAGACTAGAACACATGAAAATATATGGTCGTAAGAAAAGAGCATGAAATAATGACCATAATACTTTGACATTAAATAAGACCCTAACCACAAATATACCAGGGTAAATAAAATATGAAAGGCCAACCAATGGAAACAACACGATAACACATGTAAACAACTAACAATTTTAATAAATTAAAAGTTAAATAAACCGAAATGACTTAAAGAGAAGCATAATATTCGAAGGTCTTCTTTTTCATTCCTTTATAAATAGTCTGAAAGCCTAGCAACCAGAACAAGCCCACATTAGAACTAATACCTTAGAAGCTAAACTGATGATAAACAAATAGAAAGGTTCAAGTAACCACTTGTTCATGGAAGAATCAAAACAAGCATATAAAATTGTGAGTGTCGTAGGAATGTAGATACAAAATTCTTCCCCTTCCCAATGGCCTCGTATATATGATATTGATTCATTATTTACATACAGAGAAGAGGAATGAGAGATTTGTTATTCACAGAATAAAAATTACAAGGCAATCACATTTAGGGAAAACCCCTAACTTGAACACCCAAGGCGAGAGAATTAGTATATTTTTAAATGTATTGGTTAGTGGTATTGGGTGTAAATTATTTGATCTTTGTAGAGGTGGGCTCATTTTAATTTTTGTTTCTTTGTCCCTTTACCTTCTCTTTCTATTGTTTTGGTTTTTTTTTCAATTATTTTGGTTTAATGGTAAAGTCTTTGAAATGGACTAATAAGACCATGGCACTCGATAAATTAAGAAATAAATAAAGGACCATACTCAGTGGAAAAATAAGTCAACATAAGACATGACGTGGGATAACAACAAAATGACCTGCATTTTTTTTGGTTCAACATGAACTTTCTTTTATGACTAGTGTTCCTGCAACCATTGGAACTCTGTTCTGTGACTTTTCCTGCAGCCAAGGAAGAACATAGTAACTTCCTCTTTGTTTACTAATAACTGTGTCTTTGTTATCTATTTCAGTCCAGTTTAGTTGTTGATTCATGTAGTATGATTATGGTTTCATTTCATATGGTGTAATATTAGATATATAACAAAATATATTTTATTACCTTAAATAAACAATTAATTTTCATTAAAACAATTCTATTTTTGGGCAAAACTCAGATCTTCCAGAAGATGAAGATGATCCTCGAGATACAAATCCAAAATATGTTGGTTCTGACCCATATCACTTGGCAGAGGATGATGATGACATAGATACAAAAGACACCAAGGATGATGAGGATGACGATAACGATGATGACTGCATTGGTGATGATGATGATGAGGTAGTGTTTGCTAGTAGGCTGTGACATTCATGATCACATAGACTACATTATGGATGATTGTTGATATATCGTTATGATGCCTCTTTTGATGGTTACTATCATATGTATCATTTTCATGGCTGCATTTCCTTATGAAGGAGTTGATACATTTTGACATGTATCATTTTCACTTATATCATTTGGACATGTATCATCTTGACTTGTATCATTTTTAGTTACATAATTTATCATTTTGACTTATATCATTTGTACATGTATACATTTTGAATTATGTCGATTGTTGGACATGTATCATTTTGACATGTTTTTGATCTACTGGCATATTGGAATTTCACTTTTTTTAGTTATATATGATGATCTTATCAGTATTCACTTGTCAATTTCTATATATTGAAAGTTGTCAATGATTTTTGGATGAATATTTATTAAGAATGATGATTTTAATTTGTTGCTAAGGATAGATGTTTTAAAATTAAATTAAATTATAGATATTTTGATGCACACCTTCTTGGTGTTGATATGGGTTTCATGATTGGAATAAAACATATTAAATTAATAAGAAATGAAAGTAAAATAAGAAGCATTTTTAGAAGTAAACAATGAAGCAACAATGGAAGCTAAACCAAAAATAATCTTGGAAGCAAAACTTGGCATTATCTAGGAAGCAAAAATAGAAGCAATTTGGGTAGCAAAAAAATGAGTAATAATGAAAGAAATTTTAGAAGCAAGAAAAGACGTCGAAATGAAAGAAAACTTGGAAGAAAAATGGGAAGAAAAAAAAGAAGCAAAGATGAAAGAAAAAAAGCAAAACTGGAAGAACAAAATGGAAGCAAAAATGGAAGCAAACTTGGAGGTAACAAAAGAAGCAAAATCAGAAGTAACAGTGGAAGTAACAAGTGGCATCATAATAAGCATCAAATTGGAAGCAACACAAGAAGAAAAAACATAAGCAACACTCGAAGAAAACAAGGACACACACATTAAAGCAAAACATGAAGCAACAAAGGGCATTATAATGGAAGAAAACCTGGAAGCAACACTAGAAGAAAAACCATAAGTTATAAGGGAAGCAAAACTAGAAGAAAAATAGGAAGAAAATATGGAAGCAAACTCAGAAGCAACAAACGATGTTATAATGGAAGCTAACCATGAAACAAACTGGAAGAAAAACTAGAAGCATTAAATTTCGTTATAAAAGAAGTCGTACTGGAAGAAAAACATGAAGTCAATTTTGAAGCAAAACTAGAAGCAAAAAATAATGTTATAATAGAATAAAAAATGGAAGTGAAATGGGAAGCTAAACCAGATACAAAATCAGAAGCAACAAAGGACATTTTAATTGAAGCACAACTGGAAGCAACACAAGAAGAAAAACTGGAAGTATAACAAGAAGAAAATCAGGAAGCACAATTGGAAGCAAAATCTGATGCCAAATCTGGCCTCATTTCGAGTGCAATACCCATTGCCAAGCGGACGTAATACTCATTGCCAAGTGGATGCAACTGCTCGCTTCTTTTCCCAGCACCATATATGATGCGTTCAAGGTTATGACGCAAGACTCGACGCCAACCCCGACCCAAACTATGGCATTAGGTTCGACACCAAATATGACACTGAGAGATCAATGCAGTTGGGCGCTGACTTTGTCGCCGGCTCAAGGGCTCATTTCAGAGTGAAAATTGTACTAAAATTTGGTGCTAATTTAGCCACTATTTACCTGTTCTGTTGTAGTGAATGTATCAAAAGTATCGTGGTCTTCTCAACCCCTCTTATTTTTAATGATCCAAAATTTACATGAACCTTTGAATCGATCTTTCGTAGCCATTTTGTCTTTTTGGAAAATCAACATTATTGTGAAACATTGAACTTTCATACTTCTCTAAACTTCATATTTCTCTTTCGACAACTTTGGCATTTAATTAACCAAAGTTTATGTGAACCTTTGAATCGGTCTTTCATACCCATTTCTTCTTTTTAGAAAATCAACGTTATGGTGAAACATTGAACTTTCAAACTTTTCTGAACTTCATATTTCTCTTTCAACAAACTTGCCATTTAATGAAAGCATTTTCAATGAAATTCACCTTTCAATAAATAATGGAGTTCACAAACTAAATATTTTAGTGATTAAACCTTCTTTCTCTCTTCCATATTAGTGAAATAACATGAAACCTTGAAATATTTTTGGTGAATCTTCTAGTTTGTGAACTTGGAAAAGTGTTGAAACAAAATTTATGGGTGAAATGTGAAGTATACGAATTAGGAGTTTTAAGAGTTTACAAAAGCTTATTTTCAATGGAATGAGAGGTCAATGAAGCTCTATTTTTCTAAAATAATCTAAACGTTCCCAAATAACTCAAGCTTCACTAAATTGATGTTCTTTACTTAGAAAAAATGAACTGAATAAATTCTTTTAAAATAACTAATCAAAAATCAATTGAAACACAACAAAAGTGAATTAAAATTGAAAGAATTTTTTCAATTAATATGGATAGTTGTCTATAGACCTAGATGCTCCTACACCATGGTTCTACAAATTGAGTTTAAGAAAAAGAAGAGAATTTAGAACAACTCTCTGAGAAAGAACACAATTAAATAGAAATAGATCAATACGAAGGAGGAGCATGAGGGCATAGCTCTAAGAGAGGAAAAGCTAGGGTCCTTATGCTAGGACTAGAAGAATCTCATTGTTTAGTATGGAGTGTAAAGATTTCAATGCTCTCTTTTTGTTACCTAGCTATCCTTGGGTTTCACTTTTTAGTTTTTCATAATTTTTTCTTATAATTCTACTAGTAGATTTGTGACTCCTTTGATGACTCTTAAGACTAATATTTTATCAAAGGCTTTGATACTATGATATACACTAGATGCTTCTTTTTTATTTGGTTCTTGGTTAACTGGTTGTATTCCTTGGTTGATGTTCTCTCTTGATAGCTTATTTTGTAAGGGACATGGACCCTTGATATTATAAAAAATAAGTCATAAATTACCTTCAAGAACTATATAGAATAGTATGAGATACCTTTTTTTTCATCCAAGGATACCGCTTATGTTATGTTTAAACCATATGCTTTATAAATAAATGTTCCATTCATTCTCATGAGAGATGGGTTCATGTGAACCACTACTCATGAATTATGGGTCAATGAGTTTGACTCAAAAACTACACAGTTGAATCCTGATAGCAATATCACAATTTGACTTGCTGTGGAAAAATATCTCCTACTTATCAAATAAATGTTCGTTTAGAGAAAAGTATAAAATATGAGAGCCAAATTGTTTGTAGACAACTTTCACACTAAAACAACTATTCTTAAGCATTAGATAGTTTAAAATTGGTAAACTATTTATTTGACTACGAAATAATTTAATATTTAAGTTAATCAACACAAAATATTTCGACAAGATTAACTCTCAATGGAATCAATCATTTTAAACCTTTTAGAAATAAGCATACAAAAAGTTTATTGTAAATAAATGCACTATATGTTTTTGAGAAAATAAAATTGAAATTTAATTTACTTTACCTATAATTATTCAATTTTTTGCTTCTTCATTGTGTATAATTTTTTTCCATTTCAATATACAAAAGTTGATAAAGAATAGTCTTTACAAGTTGAAATTGACTCATTTTCAATTTTAGTTTTTATTACATCAAATATTAAATCTATAAAGAATAATTTTTTTAATGATAAAAATAATTCAATTAATAAAAAATTGACTCATCTTTCCAGTTTTTGTTTTATTTTATGAAATATAAAACCAAAAAAAATATTTTTTAAATGATAAAAATAATTCAAACTAATAAAAAATCAAACAAAAAAAGATATTTTAAATCTCATTTATTTTATTTTATATTATGGAATTTTTATCTATTTTAATTGTCTATTTTAATAAAATAATTAACTTGAATTTATAAATACCCATTTCATCAATAAATCATAATGATGCAGATCATGTTGAAAATACGTGTACCTGTTTGACTACCAACGTTCATGTAGTACAAATCATCATATTGAAGTACCCTAGTTTTAAAATCATACTATGAATATTTTATCATTGTTGAAGAGAAAGAGAAAAAATCTTAGGTTTACCTATTTTATTAAAGTGTGTATTCTAATTATGTTATATGGCACTCCAAGGAAAAGTAGTTCAACTTTAAATACTTTTATATTTGTTGAATGGGAATGGTATATTAAAGTTGCTACAATGGATAGCAAAATATAAATTCGTTAAAGTATATTGACTTTTTATTTGCTAATTGGTAGGGTAGGAACATGAGTATGAAGATGGGTTTTGGTTTATGGGTTTATGGGATTATAAAATGTTTAATATTTTGTGAAAAATTATTGAGATTAGTTTATTTTATGAAGATTAAGATAATAAAATGATTTATTTTTATATGAAATAGTTTATGTTTAATTTATGGAATTATAAAATGTATAATTTTGTTAAAAAACTCTTCTGATTATGTTGCTTTTATATGAAGATTAGGATGTATATTGATGATTTTTTTAATATGAAAGTTAACATAAAACTTTTATTTTTAATTTTAAGCTTGATCTTCAATTTATCAATCCATCATTTAGTGGTAATTGTGCAATTAAATTAATTTGCTTAGATAATTTATTAAAATGGTCCTAATTATTACAATTAATTCAATATTAAATCTCCTTTTGATGGCACAGACTAAAGTGTATAAATATTTAAATTGCATCTTGCAATGCTGTTAAAAAAAGACATAACCTCTTAGAGTTTATTTTGATCATCTAAAATACACATCTAAGATTTTGCATGAAAAACTTGATTATACACAAAATAATTATAAGATCATTGACATAACCATTCTAGAGCATGTTACGCTGCATAGTTGACCATCATTCCAAATTATTAAATCAATAAGGCCAGGGTTTGTTCATGAAATATGTTTTTGGGTGTCCCCGAAGTGAACTTCAAACCAAGAAAATAGCTAGATTTTTTTCTTTATACTTATTAAATGTAATTCATATAATAAATTAAAAATGTGTAAATAAACATGATTTAATTTAAGTTTACTTAATGAGTACAAGAGATGAGAAATGCAAATGCAAATTGAGAGACTACAAATAAAAATCATGTACAAATAAAATTCACATCTACAATTGGAAAATGAAACTTTTTTTAAAATGAACTAAGAAAAGATAAAACTATATCTATTGAAAATCTAGGCTTGAACAAAGTACTTTTTAGATATAGGTTATGCAATTGTGTTAGGGGTGCAGTTGCTCTATGGGGATTATAGTGGTGCTAGAGAGCATTGCAATAGTGCTAGATGGATACCAAAATAACATGTAGGGGTGCTAGCATCTTTTCCTCTAGGTTAATTGAAACTTGTAGGGATTGCATACCTCTATCTCATTATGATCCTCTCACTAGCACAATATGAGAATCCACTCTTAATATCCTAAGCTAAATGTAGCCTACCAAGGGGAAATGATATTCTATAAAGAATTTTCCTTTATAAATTGATTGATATGTTTCAACCTTCATAAAGGACTATAACAAAATTTGGGGTGTATTCTAACTTAGGGGAAACAACTAGGAAGAATTGGTGTTTGTGTTGAAGACACCTTTGGATGTTGATAATCAATAAGCATTTGTTAAATAAAAGTTCTAGTTCTTAGTGCACGTTGATTCATGCCAAATTCAAAGGCAAGTAGCAAACTCTAATATCAACTAGCACCATACTTCAACTGCACGAGGGAAAATCCCAATGCGCCAAGGTTGTCCCACTTAGTTAGATAGATTTTTTATTGGAATAGTCACACTTAGCCATTTTAAATGAGACACCCTAAACCTTCATAGAACTCAATGTGGATATCAATAGGCCAGAACAAGATCCATATCAACATCTTAACTTGTTGGAATAAATAGGACTGAGATGAGGGGTGAATCAGTACAAACATATAGTAAACAAATTCAACCATTGATCTAAATAACTATTGAATTACTTTCCAAACCACAAAGAAAATAACTATGTAAATACATAAAAGAAAATAATATCAAGCATCCACAAATTCATCACACATGACACAAATATTTTATCGTGGAAACCCTTGTAAGAGGGAAAAAACCACGGTGGGGATGAAACCTAGCCCAATACTGCAGTAAATGAGTTTGCTCTGTGAGGAGCTACAAATACTCTTTCTAAGGGTTCACCCTGTTAGGAGTGACTAGTACACTATTAGGAGTACAATCAGATCAGCTATGGTTTACCTCACTAGAGCATTTAAAACCTCAATAAATAAGTTACCATGTTAAAGGATTTACAAAAAGAACTTGTTAGAGTTCACCCGGTTAAGGGATTTTGCTTGCTGCAACTACTAGGGAACAACAAGATTAGTGATCTGGATGTAGCACTAATTGCTTGTCAGATCCAATATGTTCTCTGTACTCTATAACTGCTCTCTACTCTCTATCTATCAACTTTCTGATCGCAACCTCAAATTGAAATCACAAAGCCCTAATTGCATCACCAACAACTCCTTTTAAATATGAGCAGTTCCCAGTATATATACAACTTGCACCGACATAAAAATGATCTTCAATTTACTTTCCCACGAAAGCACCATGCATCCAAGTGATAATCTTGATGAATAAAATAATTTATCATGACTGCATTAGGTCAAGATAAGATCTGCAAGTTATATCTCCAAAGTAGTCAAACACGTTTTGACTTCTTCAATGCATCACCTCAAATACACCTTAAATGATTACATCAATCTCATAAATATAAAACCATGAAATTCATAACCTAGAAGGAGCTATTCCATGTCATCATATCATTATAAATGATTGCACATACTTTACCGCTCACTGATCTGTTATTAATCGACTGTTACTCAAGAACACGAGTGTTCTTACCTGTCTTAATGTCTGTGACAACAAAAACTCTTTCATCGATCGAATGAATGATTTTTGGTTGGAACGACATTGAAATCTAAACATGTTCATGTTGTATCTGTGACCGCTCCTCATAATTCCATTTCTACCATGATCA
Source organism: Thuja plicata (assembly GCA_018584345.1). NCBI lineage: Eukaryota > Viridiplantae > Streptophyta > Pinopsida > Cupressales > Cupressaceae > Thuja > Thuja plicata. Next base: position 29,017 of record MU227873.1, on the reverse strand, counting down.
CCACCGAAGTGATGTTCTCACTGTCTACCGATGTTTTAGACTTAGCCAATTTTCAGCATTACCTTCTTAACGATTATATCTTCACTTCACTTGTAGTATTTCATGACTGTATCAAGACTTAGTTGCACTATACTAACTTATTTTCCATCAATGAAAACCAAATAAGTGACTCGTTATGACTACACCTCAATATCCATCAATATACCAACATAACTATTCCTCCAAAGCATATCCAGACCAGTAAGTCATAAATAAAATACCAAAATCAACTAAGTTTGTTAGAGACCAACACAACCACCAATGCACACTTAGAGAAACATGACTTCACTTTCTAGAAAATCAACACAATATATTTGAATTGGAACACTGCAAAAATGTTAGGAAAATGTCAAAAAATTGCACATATAGAAACATTAATGCAAAGCAATCTAGAGCATTCTTTGGACAAGCCTTGACCATTCCTAACAACCAACAATGATTGTTAGAAAACAACAAAATACAACTTCAAGCTCTGAATTTGTATGGACCTAAAAGTAGAATAGTGTAATATTCATAGACTATGCATGGAAACAACTCACCAAATTCTTATGCATATGATTCTCCCATAAGGACATTAGATACTATTTTTTGCATATACCAGCTTCCCATACTTGTCACATTCTGGATATACAACATACTAAATTTTCATCACCACCATACATTAGAGAAATATTTGAACAACCAATACCAGACTTCAAATAATCTTTCTTGCATATCAAATTTCAAATACTCTTTACAACATATTTTAACTGCTCATGAACTAGGCACATTCTATGCACATATCTAGAGAGTAAAAAGATGATAGTTAAATTGCTTGTAGACAACTTTCACATTGAAACAACTATTCTTAAACATCAAATGGTTTAAAATTGTTAAAATGTTTATTTGACTATTGAAGAATTTAATGTTTAAGTACATCAACACAAAATATTTCAACGAGATTGACTCAATGAAATCAATCAATTTAAACCTTTTAGAAATAAATATATAAAAATTTTATTCTAAATAAATGCACTATATGTTTTCCAAAAACTAAAATTGAAATTCAATTTGCCTTACCTATAATTATTCAAGTTTTTACCTTCTTAATTGTGCATAATTTTTCCTTTTCAATATACAAAAGTTGGTAAAGAATAGTCTTTCCAAGTTGAAATTGACTCATCTTTCCAATTTTAGTTTTCATTTTATGAAATATAAAATACATAAAGAATATTATTTGAATGATACAAATAATTTAAACTAATAAAAAATCAAACCACAAGAAGATATTTTAAATCTCATTTAGTTTATTTTATATTATTTAATTTTTATCTTTTTTAATTATTTATTTTAAATTTATAGATACCTATTTCATCAATAAATCAAAATTATTTAATAGCTATTAGAAACAGACTGTGAAACCTTTTCACATTAATTTTGAATAGTGATATTGTTATGAGGATAAAACTCATTGACCTATGTTTCATGAGTAGTGGTTCACAAGATCCTCTCTCTCATGAGAATGAAGGGAAAACTTAGCACTCATTGCATCTAGGTGATGCTAACATAGGTGAAGAAGGGGGACTTCCTCCAAGGTCACCCATCCCAATAGTACTCTAGCTCAAGCGCTCAACTATAAAGTTTCCTCCATGGTTGAGCCTACTTTGCTTGCAACCCTTTGCAAAACCTTCAAAGTGGTGTCTTATGAACTATTCATTAAAAAATCCCTTAACTTATGAATTCATAAGTAGAAGATATTTTCCACAACAATTTAAATATCCCCTACTTATTAATTTTAAATAATTAACTATTTTTAAATTATTATGCTGAAGGTGTTTCCTTTCTGAAGTTCTCCAACTTCAAAATTGCATCTAAGGTTGAAAATGCTCAATAGATGATGCAAGACGATTGAAAACATCTCAACCGCCCGCATTGTGTTATAAGAGATATGTGAAACTATGTCTTGATCATTAAGAGAATTTCAACCACATGTGTGACTGACGTGAGAAAGACTTGCACGATCATTTATCATGGATTGCATTTAATGTATGTTACCATCTTTCCTAGAACCATTTTTCCTTTTCCATAAATGCCGAAAAAATATCAGTTAATGTATGCCAAGTCAACAAAAACAAAGGTCTTTTGTGTGCTCACCGAGAACACTGAAGTGTTTCACCGATGTTGCAAGCCATTAATGAGGAATATACAAGAGAAAATAATGAGGGAGGGTGGGTAAAATGTTCAAAGATTAAAAATATTTTCAGAAGTAACTAGTTGAAAAGGTTTACAGAGGAATGCAATAAGAGGCATGTGAAAAATCATTAGGAGAGGGGTGAAATGTAATTCTTATAGGATTTTTTCTTTTCACCAAGGCAATGCTTTTTCACAAAAGGGTGATCTGAACATAGAAAAGGAAAATAAGCATAGGTGAATTGCTTTTACTCAATGTGAAAAGGTATTGTGAAAATAATGTACAAAATTGAAAGGTGTGTTTCTTTTATAAAAGTTGTAAACTGGGTGAATATGGAGATTTACATAGATGAAATTTCTATCAACAGGGGAATATTTTTATTAATAAGGATGAAATGCATCATCAAATTTATTTTCCCCAAGATATGGTGATTACCATAGAGTGTCATTCACCACAAGGCCAAGACATAACAAAAGATGAAGTATTCTCAGTTGCAGTTCAAAAGATAGTTAAAAAGGAGAATAAACTGAAAATGCTATTATTTCTCAAAGTCGGGCAGAATTCTCTTAGTTGCAAAGTGAAGAAGGGAGAATATTCTATTTTGCTAATCAGATTTTAGGAGAGAAAATGTCATCAGCAAGTTCAATCTGGAGTCCTCTTCCTCTTCTTTATATTTTCATTTCTCCTCATTTGTAGAGGGCTCTAAACTTCTGTCTTTGAAGCATATAAATAGTAGTGTGAATATTGTTTTTGGATGATAGATAGGATGTGCAGGCTATAACAGTTAATCCCACACTCAAATGTCTATCATATTTCAGTGCATGATATTATCATTTAATTTTCTTTATATTTTGTATTCATTGTCATACATGTCTAATATATCAAGAGAAGAGTATTTGAGTATGCTATCTTAGTTTTCCCCGAGATTGTAATGTTTGCTCATGGGTCTTTTTCTAAGTATTTTTGTAATATGATTTCTTTTGTAGTTTCAACTTTGTGGCTAAGGATGGGCATTGATGTATGTACATATGGCTTGATTACATTTTCAGACACTACTCATTATATCAAAATCTCTTTTAATTTTTATTCTTAGGTTTAATATTAGTTTAGAATCCATTCTCAATTGCTAAGTAAATGGTGAAATACTAGGGATAAAGCTAAAATTAGGATAAATAATTCTTTCTTTGTTATGTTTTCATTGATAAATATGCTTGTATTGCAATATATGTTTATAGTTGCATAAAGTTTTACAGGTATTGTAAGGGTTCCCCCTAGGTCTAGTAGAACCTAAAGAGAAAGAGATTGTAGTCTTTTGATTGAATCTCGTTTGTTGGCCACTAAATCTAGTCCTATATAGATAGAAAGTGTCAAATATAAAGAGTTGCAAGAACATAAGTTAGAAGGACCAACAATTCTGAAGAATTGTACTGGTTTTTTGTTGATCAAATTTTTTTTTTTCCTTGTGATGTCATAGATGTCAATCATCCCTAATATGACGTTAATGTCTAGCTGCTATAATCATAGAAGACCGAGATGATCATTGATGAAAATTATTTAAAAATGTTCAAGTGTACAAATTATTGATCCAATACAACTACCTCTTAGTATTTACACAATGGTGACTTGGTTTGTTTCTCTAGTATATATAATGTTCTCCAACAAGTTGTATGCTTTGTTAGATTAGTGTGTAGTATTCTTGGTGTCCTCAAGATATGATTGATTATAGTATTAATGAATGGGTTCTACTCATACAATATATTTTATAGTGTTATAGGTGGTTCATATGTGAGCTTTAATGTTGTAGACTCAACATGTTTAGTTATGTTATGTTCCTTTGTATGTGGACATGCTGCCTCATTTGGCATCATTCTTCCGGTTCATGTATACTTCACAATTATGGATGTCATGTTAATTTGGGTCTCACCTTGGTGTACATTTTAAAATCACCTTCAGCTACCCAAGTATCTTTTGCTTCATGCATATTGGTCCACTTGATCAGATGTTCCACGTAATTCTCGTGTCTAGTCTTCTTTACAACCCTTGAATCTAACACCTTCTTTGCTTTAGGCTTAGGTGGGGAAGGTAATGTCAAATCAATGACCATCTCTGCAACATCAGAGTCTCTTTTACCTGCCTTTGTAGGGGGACCCCTGTATTTGATCAGATCTGCTACATTAAAACCATGAGATAATGTTATATCCTCATGTAGATCGACCTTATAGACATTGCTTCCATATTTAGCCAGTATTTGACAAGAACCTATTCTTCTCATTTGTAGCTTATTTTAGCCTTGTTTCTAAGTCTTGTTGAGTGCAAGGCTCCAACATCATAAGAGATGAGGTTAGGATCATGCCATTTGGCAGAATGGATATTCCTAAGTCCTTGGGTCTGAGCCGAAGAGGTAGGTTCACACTCTCGAATTAGGTACCTAAACTACTTTGTGAGGGCCCTAGCTAGGTTGGTGTGTCCACATACTTTGTCTTTGTTAGGTTCCCACATTGAAACTCCATATAAAAATATTATAATATTTAGTATTCAGGGTCTAATATTTGGGTTATGGTAAGGTTATAGTTAGGGTTGTCAATAAGGTTTAGTGTTACAATTATGGTTAGTGTAAGGGGTTACATGGTTAGTTTTATGGTTAAAGTTGGGGCTTTTAAAATTTTGGTTAGGGTTAAGATAATGGTTTAGGTTTATGTCATGTTTAGGGTTAGGGTTGTGTTTACAGTTTCGATTATGATATTGTATGCAAAAAATATATATATACCTACTTCTTTTCCCTAATTGACCTTCAATATCTCTTCGGCATACTTATTGCACCCTAAGGTGCGATTGCTAGTAATGTAATAGATGAGGAGGAGGACGAAGAAAATGCAGATGGATGGACTCCTTCTAGATTGCCGGCTAGGGAGACATGAACGACAAGGAAGACTCTTTGCCTTCCTCTGCGAGTGCTTTGGCTGCTTGAGGGCTTCTCTTTTTATACTTTCTGTTTGGTAGTCCCTGGGCAATGCCCATATGACAATCCAGTTTAGGGTTGACCCTTTTTGTTAAACATTAAGTTTGAGAGCTTACTAGGTTTCCTCTCAAACTTTCTTATGTTACTCTTGGACTTTTCCATGATTAATTAAAATTTTTGATACAGTATTTACATAAAAGAAATTTATAATGTAATGTTAAAATAAAAATACAATCTATAATGATAACTAACAGACCTTTCTGAAAAGTTTTCAGATTTGGAAAACAAGTATGAGAAAAATTGCACCAAATGATCAGACCACCTGTAGAAATATACACTTCTAAAACTCATCAAGATTCATTAAAAAGAGGAAAAGAATTTCCTAAGCAAGCTCAAATAACTGCTCTACCAGATAGAGATAGTGAGCATGCATCTTCATAACTCCTGAATGAATCTGGTTATTCCTACAAGAATTTTGAGGATCAAATTTTATGATGCAAAAATTTTATGTGCGATTTTATCAAGGTAATCACAATTCATGCTCCATTATATTTTCATTCTTTTTTCTTATTTTTTGTTCACTGTAATGATTGTTTACAGAGGGCGAACTAAATTTGACGACACTACACAGCAAAATTTAGAAACTTCATATTAAAAACAACATAAAATCTGATACCAGTTGACTACTAACTCTCTAAAAATTTGAACTAAAGTTTTAATATTGTAGACTGAAATAAAAAGCTATGAAACTATTTGATTGTTAATCAAAATATTTGAAATTTGAACTAAACTTTTAATATTTTAGACTGAAATAAAAAGCTATGAAACTATTTGATTGTTAAATGCTCCTCAGGGAATTTAATCAAAACATTTGAAAAGTTTTAAGCTATGAAACTAATCAGAGAATTCAAGATCATATACTGTGAACAAAAGATGAGGAAAAAAACCTGTTTTTGATCCAAATATATAGACGTGATTGCAGCCAGGGAAGAGGCAGTGCATGATAACATCAAACACAAAAGATTTTGTGACTGTAATTTTCATGCACTATCTCTTCTCGGCTGCCATTACATTCATACAATCTTTAAACTTCTTCCATTCCCCTTCTGCCATCCCCTTCTGCCATTAATCTTTCATGGAGATCAAGAAATACCTGAACCCATCTCATGGAGAACAATAAATAAATTATTCAGAGATCTATTGAAGGCCTGAGATCCTCTCTTATTAGAATGGTAGTACCAATTAGGAATAGTACAGGTAATACGCACCTTGAGAAATAATGGAAGTTAGAAAATGATGCAGTACATATCATGTTCAATATACGTGTACTTGTTTGACTACCAATCTTCATGTAGTACAAATCATCATACTGAAGTACCATAGTTTTAAAAATATATTATGAATATTTTATCATTTGTGAATAGAAAGATCTTAGGCTTATCTGTTTTATTCAAGTATGTATTCCAATTACCTAGGATATTTGGGAAGAGTAGTTCAACTATAAATATATATTTGTTGAATGGCTTGCTTATAATAGCATTTTTGAGTTGCTAGAATGTATAGCAAAGTATAATATTATTAGTGTTAAAGTATATTGACATGTTATTTGCTAATTGGGAGGGTAGGAACATGAGTGTTAAGATGGGTTTTGGTTAGTACAACTAATACTTCCAAACAAAATTTAAAATTGGTTTATGGGATTATAAAACATATAATATTTTGTGAGAATATATTTTTAATAGTTTATTTTATATGAAGATTAAGATATAAAATGGAATTTTTATAGGAACGTTAACAAATAATTTATGTTTAATTTATAGAACTATAAAATGTATAATATTTTGTTGAGAATTTATTTTAACTTCTTTTTCTTTTCTTTTTAAAAAAAAAATTAATTAATTAATTAATTTATTTATGAAGATTAGAATATATATTGATATATTTTTATATGAAAGTTAACATAGAATTTATGTCTAATTTAATTTAATTTAATTTTGTCGATATTTATTTTTAATTTCAAGCTTTCAATTTTCAATTTACCAATCCCATCATTTAGTGGTAATTGTGTAGTAGCTTTATTGTCTTCACCATGTTTTTTAATCTCCTATTTATTTGCCTCCAATTTTGCCAATTTTAAATGATATTTAAAATAATCTCTTAGAGTTTATTTTGATAATCTAAAATACATATCTTCATTATATACAAAATAATTATAAGATCATTGGCATAATCATTCTAGAGCATGTTACATGACTACCTATTATAATTGATCATCATTCCAAATTATTAAATCAATGGTCATGTGTTTGTTCATGAAAGATGCTTTTGGGTATCACCTAAGTGTTTCAAACCCAGTAAATAGCTAGATTTTTTCTTTGTACTTATGAAATGTAATTCATAGAATAAATTAAAATGTGTAAATAAATATGCAACTTAATTTTATTTAATGAATACGAGAGATGAGAAATGCAAAGTGCAAATTGAGAGACTACAACGAAAAAACATGTACAAATAAAATGCACATCTACACTTGGAAAATGAAACTTTTGATAAAATGAACTTAAAAAAGACAAAACTATATCTATTGAAAACCTAGGCTTGAACAAAGTACTTTTTGGTTATATGTTTTGCAATTGTGTTAGGGGCATAATTTCCCTATGGGGATTATAGTGGTGCTAGGAAGCATTGCAATAGTGTTAGATGGATGCAAAAATAACATGTATCTAGTGCCTTTTCCTTGAAGATCTTCAAAAATTGTAGGGATCGCATACCTCTATCTCATGAAGATCCTCTCACTCACACAATATAAAAGTCTAATCTTAATACCCTAAGCTAAATGTAGCCTACCAAGGGGAAATGATATTCTATAAAGGTTTTCTCCTTTACAAATCCATCAATATGTTTCAACCTTCATAAAAGACTATAAGAAAATTTGGGGTGCATTCTAACTTAGGGAAAACAACTAGGAAGAATTGTTGTGTTTTCAAGACACTTCTGGATGTTGTGGGGGGGGGGGGGGGGGGGGGGGGGGGGGGGGGGGGTGGTGGTGAATTAGCATGCACTAAAAACTAAACAAAATCTTTAACAAGTTCTTATTGATGATCTTTGTCCAACTAACTGCTAACGAAATAGTTTGTAGTGACAATATAAACACATGAACACCCTTTTTTACGTGAAAACCCATGGTGAGAATAAAACTCACTATATGAAGAATAAATTATAAATGTTTAGGCCACGGGCCAAGGAGTGCACTACCCCTTGAAAAGGACTTTCAAGTTAAGCCACCAACCTTAGGGAAAGATATAAAGGATTTACGAGCTAAGGAACCAGCCTTAAGAAAGATGAAAAGGATTTGTGAGCTAAGAAGCCGAAAAACATAACACCACATAACACCAAAAATATTACATGGAAACCCAAGATGGAAAAAACCATGGAGAGGGCTAGCTCTCAAGTATTAAGTAACCGGTTATAGAATACAAAATGGTGGCTCACTGCCTGGAATACAAAATCAGCTATCACAACTGAGAAATAACTAACTGCCAAAAGTACAAGTTATAGAATTGAACTATTCTATTTGCATCTACATATGGGTATGTGCAAGATCATGAGGGGCCAAGCTATGCCCTTAAGTGGCAATGAAAAATCAGAAAATCAGGGTTAGTAAACTTGACGTGAAAATTTGAACTAGCTATCAACCTAATATCAAAAAGTTGTAAG
>MU227872.1:335718-347412 GCA_018584345.1 Thuja plicata | reverse complement strand
TTGAGCCTCTCAAACCTTAAAGGCTTGGGTTGACTTTTTGCATGGCTTGTCCTTTTGCCCTTGTGTCCTCTATGTGGCATCTATGTGGATGCCACATATGCTCCACCTCATCCAAGCCCTTCCCTTTTCTCCAAAAATCTATAAATAGAGGCCTCTCCAAGAGCAAATCCATCTCTCATTCTTGCATTGTTATCATGCTAGTTTATTTCTAGGATTCCTTAAGCATTTTAGCATACTTATCTTAGTTTATTTTCATGTTATTGCATATTTTGAATCTAGATATCACATCTTAACTTTAACATGGAATGAATCTAGTTCTATCATCTTATTTAGATCTTGCATTATCATTTTGGTTTAAAACTTGCATTCTCATCCATGGTGAAAGCTTGAGACAAGTTCCTCATACTTGTTCTTGAGTTCTTCATTGCTCCATTTAGCTTGCATTTTTAATCAAATAGTGGGATTTAGTATTGTGTTGGGAGAGCACACCCACATTTATCTCTAAGAGCACATTAACAAGGCATTGGGTGCCCTTGTTCAAGCTCATCGGAGGTTATGGTTTAAACTCTTGCTTTTGGGATTTCATCTTTAACATGCTAACTCTCTTTGAATCTTGTTGTTTTATTGGCTAATCCTAATGTTTGCATGTTTTAGTGTTGTCTCTGGCAGGTAGGTTTTCATCACATACAAATGTTAGTCATTTTAAATATTGAATATGTTAGTCTCTCGTATTTATAGACTTATGAGTCTTTAGATTTCGAGAGTTTCATTTATTATAATTTCTTGAGGGGGTATTAAACATAAACTTTCAATATATTCATTCTCTTCAATAATTATCCTTTAAATGATATTTTTTTATCCCCTTGACTTGTATTCATGCATGGTTGACAATTGGTCAACCATGGTCAACCTATGTCTGTTTGACTCGATATTCGAACTAGGTGTTGCCTATAGCCTCTAGACTATAGGGTTTCAGTTTCATGACTTTCAGAGATAGTTGAATTTTTGGTCAACTATCTCAATTTGTGTGCCTAATCCCTCTATAGGAATTAGTAGGCCCTAGTACCTCCCTTACATGTATTTCAGAGTACAGTTACTTTTAGTCAACTATCTCAAATTACGTGTCGATCGAGGTATCTAGTTTAGGATTCCTTGTAGGATAGTTCTTAGAGATATCTTACCCCGTATGACCTATCCTATTACTATTTCACCTCTGCACCATTTGGCATGCACTTGTGCTACCTTTGGAGTAGCATAACCTCTCCTTTTAGTGCATTTTAAAAAATTTTGTTTGTGTGTTTTTGCCCAATTTTTGGGCATGACAAGTTTTTTTGTGATCTAAGTGTTAGATCTGACGAAGTTGGGAAATATTTGTATGTTTTGGTAGAAGGTAAATGGCTTGATGCTTGCATAAGATCTGTGGTATATCTTAGAGTCATTCTTTGTAATTGGCCATAACCGGGAAGGCCTTACAACCTGACATGTTGAATGTAATTGATTTTCTGTAATAATATAAAGTTGAATGTTGATTATATTTCTATGTGATTGGTTTCTTCCGTTGTTATGGTTGTTGGCTGCAAGTTTGGGCAATCCTTCATTGGATCCTCGGAGATTGACTGCATCAGATGGTATCAAAGTTGAGTTTCACTGGAGAAGGAGCTAGGTTCCCAATTACTTGAGTTTGGTGAAGCAAAGATGCCTCTGAATAAAACCTATGAGATCACAAAAGAAGAACCTAAGGTGGAGTTCAATCTTGAATATTTCCAAGCTTTGCATAAGCATGTGCATGATCCGCAAGAGGAGTTGCAAAGGAAGAACATGTCTAGAGAACACTGAGATAATGGTGAAGAGTCTGAAGAAGAAGATCATTTTGAAGAAACTATAGAAGATGTCAGAGATCTAGAGGAGGCTATATTTCTGAGAGATGTATCTAAAATTGGGAAAGACCTAAGATCAAAGTTTCTACATTTGTTGGAAGCCTTAGGCTAGAAGAATTGATTGATTGGATTAATGAGATGGATGAATACTTTGAGTATAAATAAGTAGAAGATGCTAATAGAGTTTGATTTGCAAAGACAAAGCTAAAAGGTCGTGCAAACATATGGTAGATAGAATCTCAATTGAAAAGAAGTTGGAGAGGTAAAGACAAGATCATCAGATGGAACTGAACGGTTGAAAAGTTGAAGAAGCAAGTCATTTCGATGGATTATGAATTGGAGGTGTTCAAGAAGATGCAAGGTTTGAGGCAGGAAAACAAATCGGTGCAAGAGTATACCGAGGAGTTTTATAGGATCCTGATTACGAATGGTCATTCAGAAGCTGACAAGGAGAAAGTTGCTAGGTATATCTATGGCTTGAGACCTACTATTCAAGAAGAGTTACTTATTGTTTGGATGACCACAATAGGAGATGCTTATCAGATGGAATTGAAGATTGAGGAGAAGCTAAACAATAAGTTTGAGGGAAGACATAATAACCGAAACCAAGGTGGTAAGATTGATGAAACAACTACTAACAGTAAAGTGGTGGAGAATCCTAAGCAGACCAAGGTAGGATCAAGGAGTAGTCAAACCACTAAGGATTGTAATCGTGGGAATGGAAGAAGAGGAAGAAGTGATTTCTTAGGTACTGGTTTTTAGTGTGGTGAGAAGGGTCACAGATCTTTTTCATGTCCTCAAAATAAATTTACCCTAACTACCAAGGAAATTTCAGTGAATGTTGAAGAAGAGGGTGAATTTATGATCGCTAGAAGGCTAGCTGCATGTATTAATGAACTAGTGCAAAGAATAAATTTGTTTTGAACTAGATGTAAGTGCAAGGATAAGTTATGTAATGTCATAATTGATGGTGGCAGTTCTTAGAACTTTGTTTCAAAAGAGATGGTTAGTAAGTTGAAATTGGGAAGGAGGAAACATCCTAATCCTTATCTGATTAGTTGGATACAAGATGTGTCTGAGGTTAGGGTTGAAGAGAAATGTCTTGTTAATTTTAATATTGGATCTTATTACGATGAAACATCATGTGATGTGATGCCTATGGATGTTTTTCACCTATTGCTTGGTAGACCTTGGAAATATGACAAACATGTTATGTTTGATGGTTGTGCAAATACCTATGTTGTAAGGTAGGGTGGATCTAAGCAAAAACTGATGCCTTTGTAGGGAGCAGGGACTAAGGGATGTGGAGTTATCAAATGTTGTCCAAGTGATAGTGACAAACATGAGGAGAAGAGAGTTGATGAACCTATTCCTATGGATAACATGCAGGAGAGTTTGAAGGGAAAAGAGAATGACATCTCTAAGGAACTTATAGAGATTAAGAGATAAATAGCACTTTTGACTAAGATGGTGCATCAGATGTTGACACTACTGACACAGAGAGATTCAGATGATACCTAGTTGATTAGTAATTCTGGTGAGGAGGAGTTTCACTGAAATACTGATGGTATCAAAAGTACAGGGGATGGTCAAAGTTAGTTACTGTCGGTGGCAGATAGGAGGTCTGAGAAAAGTGTAGGGCATATGAACTTGTCAAATGGGACAATGGATAGAGTGAAGACAGCATGGAATGTAGGACAAGAGGAGATATTGGTTAAGAAAAAGCATGGTATGCTTGTTCTTATTCCCTTGAGATGTTCATGATTTCCTTTATGGGAACATCTTCTTTACCTGAGGTGTCTGATGTAGGAGCATCCTAGGATTCTTGGAAATCCTATATCAAACAAGAATATGTTTATTTTTGGATTTTGGTAGCTTAGAGGAGTCCTCAGTTGAGTACTTGATTTCTTATTTTCCTATTGATTGGTGGTTGGTCGACTCAGTGACCAAGCTCGGTGGTATTCTGCTCGATGGTGTTGCTTGGTACTCGGTCACTTCTTGTGACTCGATTACTATTGGTGACTCGCTGATTTGTGATTTATATTTGGTTGTTTCATCAAGAAGGATTTGGTTGGCTTGGTGGCTTCACCAACTAGTTTCCTATGGCTTGGTTTTTCTACTCACCAAGTGGTCTATCTTTTGGTGTTCTTTATCAGCGACTGGGTTCTTTGGTTGGATCTTTTGGTTGACTTGTTGGCTGACCTTGTATATTTAATTTGGGTCATGACATTTAATTTGGATCTCTCATTGGGGATTGTGTGGACCTAAATATGGGTTGGTTTATTCTCCAATGTTAGATTTTGTGGATCTTCTAGGCCGACCTATTGGTCTCCTCTTGTATTTAAGTTGTATTTTGTTCTTAGTTTTGAGATCAAATTTTGGGGATCTAAGTGTTAGATCTGAGGAAGTTGGGAAAGAGTTGTATGTTTTGGCATAAGGTAAATGGCTTGATACTTGTAGAAGATATGTGGTATATCTTAGAGTCATTCTCTATAATTGGTCATAACAAGGAAGGTCGTATAGCCCGGCATGTTGAATGTAATTGATTTTATGTGATAATATAAAGCTAAATATTGATTATATTTTTATGTGATTGGTTGTTTCCGTTGTTATGGTTTTTGGATGCAATTTTTGGCAATCCTTCATTGGATCCTTCAAGATTGACTACATCAATTAAAATCTCCCATCACCATCCAACTATTTTCCTAATAATTCTTCTGAGTATTTTTTAAGCTTTGCCATAATTTCAGTCTACCTAATCTAGTATTCGGAGCATTAATGTTAATAAGAATCCAAGATAAATTATCTCTAATATGAGTCACTCTTACCATAATAATATTCTTCTCAACCTTTAAAAGAGATCAATTGATATTTTTTTTATTCAAGAAGATAACAACCCCTCCAGAAGCATCGCCTGAATCACAGCCTATACTACCCCCATTCTTGATGGGTTTCATTTTTCAACTTTTTTTCTGAGAATTTTGGTTTCTTGAATCAATAAAATGTCTGGCTTACAATCTCTAAAAGTATTTCTTAGGACATCTTGTTTGTGAGGACTATTCATTCCTCTGATATTCCAGGATATAATCTTCATTTACAATATGGGGAGCAAACCTTAGGGATAGTTAGATGGCAACCATCTATAATATTATGTTGTATAGTCAGAAAATGGAAGCACTTCCATCGTATACTTGTTTATCCTTCCAAGTAAGTAATTTAGGGTCATGTCAAGCACCTTGAATGGGTTTGTGACTTAGATCTTTCTTTTTACCCCTATTCTTCCCCATTTCCACTTTTTCCAACCTATTTCTGGCACCCCAGATTGAGAAACTGAGACTTTGACCTCAAGGTCAAGTTCAACCTTTTTGGGTCAAGTTCAACCTTTACCTTGACCTAGGTCACAATCAACCTTTTCTAGGCCCAAGGTTCAAATTTTAGAATTTTAGGGTTTTCAGATGTCGGTCTTTGGAAAAAGTTAATTCTCACTTCTAGGTCGGCTATTTTGGTCTTCAGAACAAAAAATCTTAAATTATATTTAATATAGGTCCTCTTATAGGGGTATGGGTCTAATTAGAATTTTATTCTCCTATTTTGGCCTCTCTAGAAGATTGTGCCCTAATTTCATATAAAAGGAAGCCTTCTCCTCTCATTATCTCTAAGCACTATCAATCTAAGACTTGATAATCACAAGAGCTCAAGACTTGAAGAGTGGATTCCAAAGGTGAAGAAGAAAGATTTAAAGCAAGCCAAGTATCCATTGAAGCATTCGTCCATTCTCAAGCACTTCTTAAGCACTCATTTTCATCAAGAAGATCCATTGGTGGTCATTGAAGGATTCAAGCTTCATGGAGCCCTTTTGTTAAAGATTCCTCCATCTACATTCCTCCAAGCCTCTTCCTATTCCAAAACCTATTCAAGATTGGTATTGAAGATCTACAAGCAATTGATTGAAGACATCCTACATTTTATACTCTACATTTTACATCCTTTTTTGCGCATACATACTTGTGGATTCACAAATTCGAGTCTGCCACAAGGACTTCTACAAGCAAGGTGAATTTGTTCATTTACTTTGTTTTACTTATGCAATTTCAATTATAATTTGAGGCTAATTCCAAAACCAAGTTTTGACCGAGGCAAACCCCTCACCCCCCCCCAAAAAAAAAAAAAAAAATCCATTTTTCTTGTAGGTATAGGTTTGGAACAGCAGATTGGAGTGCAGATTTGGATACCCTTTTCGGCAAACTTTTGGGATCCAAAAATAGATTTTCATTCTGAGACTTTTTAGGTCGATTCTTCCCTAGGTCAAAATTAAAAATTTTGGGTCAATGGTGACATTGACTTGAGGGTACAAATCAGAACTGTGTTAGAATGGAAAAAGATTTCTGGGTTTTGTTCATCTCTATGTTTCTATTCTAGATCCAGTCTTAGATTTTCTAGAGACTGAGTGCAGACCCCTAAAAACAGCATTCTTCGTATCTGCAACATTTCAAGGTTAGTATTTTTCTCCTATCCATTTCAAATAAATTTATTAATCTATCTAAATCTATCACACATTCAAATCAATAAACATGTATTTAAGATCTTCCTCTTTTCTCTTATTTCCAAACGATTGATTCATTTATGCATTGATCCTTCCTTTTGGGTTAATCAATTTGGATCCTTCATTTGTATATCTAAGGATAAAAGGAGAGTATTTTATTTACCCCCTACACTTCAACACACACATTTTCCTTTAAATGTAAGATAAAGATAGTCCCATATCTAAATGTTTTATTTCTTATCTTACATTTTTGTGAACCCGCAATAGACAACTCTTTCTTTTTGGTGTTAGATTTACATCTTTTATGTTAGATCTTGCATGCATATTAGATTAGATTTATTTTATGTTCTTGCATTTACATTTACAAAAATTAAAATCAAAATCTTGTGTTTCCTAAATTAGTTCATTTGCATTGCATTGGTGTATGAGCTTTACCACTTCTAGTCCTACTTATAGTATCCTGGTTAGAAGAAGCCATAGAATTATGGGTTCCTTTGATCCTGAGTCTTCCTCTCTTTTCATTAGGATCCCGGATGAAAATTTTATCACTCATGATTCCAATCCTTCTATGGAACATAACTCTTCTTACTCATCTCATGACAAGGATGATGCTTTAAGAGTTCCTCCTGAACAAGTACAAAAACTTTCAAACAAACTTGATAAAATGGGAAATTGGCTTATTCAAGAAAACCATAATCAAGATTCCATCCAAGCTATAGAGGCTCTTAAGAAATTCCTTTGTGATAGTGATCACGGTATTAATCTCTTGTGTGGTATCACTCATATTTTTTATTTGAATGTTAAACCTTTAGCACAAGAGGCTCAAGATCTAGAATTCACTCCTCCTATCACTAGTCAGGGACCCTCTTCTATTCCTTTACCTAGCATTCCTACTTATACTCCTCCTTTGATGACTACATCTTTCCCAATTTCATCTATTCCTATGAGTGTTCCACCCGTATCTCTACCTACCTCACAACCTTCATATCATAGTGTGCCTTTTACTTATTCCAATCCCCTTCCAACTATGGTTCCAAGTGTTCCACCAGTTGTGTCTTCCATTCATGTTGCTTCCTACACTTTTCCTAGTGTTCCTAATGTTTCTATTCCACCTATGTCTTCTAATGATTCCACAATTATTAGTTTGGCTCAAACTGTGTCATCTTTACAACAACAACTTGCATCCTTAACTCAATCCAATTTTAGCATTCCTACATGTGACATGGGTAGTCCTTTATCCGTAGACATTATTTGTGCTATTATCCCTCAGCAAGCCGATATGCCTCATCTTGATAATTACAATGGTAAAGGTGATCATGTTACTCATGTTAAAACATTTCAAATCCTTTGTAGTGATTATGCTCATGACCATAGGATTTTAGCTAAACTATTTACTAGGACCTTTCATGATAAGGATTTGCAATGGTATTTTTATTTACCTCCTTATTCTATTGATTCTTTTCCTAAACTTGCTAATACCTTTATCCAATAATTTCAAAATAACATTGGTTTGCAAGTTTCCTTAACTGATTTAATGCATTGTAAACAAAATATTAAGGAAAAATTGACTGATTTTATTGGTAGAATTAAGCATTTGCATGCTCAGATTTCTTATCATGTTCCTGATATATATATTCAGCATATGTTTATTTTAAATTTACAAAAGGATATTAGAGATAAGATTCTTCTTATTGAATTTACCTATTTTCAACAACTTTGTGCAACACTTCATCATTATCAATTACAAGTGAGTCAATTTGAGAGCAACACTCCAATGGCTCCTGCTCTAGTTGATAAGAGTGACACTGCTCCTAATCCTAATAAATTTTAGAAACCTAACAACTACATCAAGATTAATAAACAGACAAATGCAGTTGTTGATCAAGTTGTTGTTGCATCTCACAATGCCACTTCTGCATCCACTGCTTTCCGTATGAATCGTACATTTACTCCTCTCTCTGAATCTTTACATTCTATTATGAGTAGGTTTTTAAGTGCTAATATGATTACCTTTCCTCCTATTTGACCTCTTCTACCTACCACAATAGCATCAAAATCATTTGATTCTAAAGCTTTTTGCCAATACCATCCCCAGAATGGTGATGATACTAACAAAATAATTCTCTAAAGCATAAAGTTCAAGACTTAATTAATTCTAATGCTCTGTCTGTTGATAATTTTGATGGTAATGGGAAAAAATATGTCTCTCCTCCTAATCAAAACCTTCAAATCTATATGAATCCTTTACCTACACATGATACTAATACCATCGCTCAACCATCTTCTGTGGATACTGTTTATGATTCAAAGATGGATGATCTTAATTACATTGTTAATCATGTGGAGTGCATTGATTCATCTCAACCTATTATTCAGGATCCTTCACCTCCACCTCAAATTCAAGTTCCACCTAAACCTCAGAAACAAACTAAGGATAAATGACCTCGGGAACCTTCAATTACCTTTGATGATTCTGAGACTATTAAGGCTCTCGATGGTCCCCTTTCTATTTATTCTAGGATTTCTAAGATATCTACATGTGGTTTTCTTGTTAATCCCACATCTTTAATAAATTTTATTACTGAGGAAAATCTTTTTATGAAAAACCTACAATGTGTTTATTGCAAAATCAAAAATTGCAATGGTTTTCTCTATCCTCCACTCTGTTCTATTAACCTGCCTGTTGAACTTTGTGGCAAGGTTGTAAATACTACCTTCATTGTCATTCCTACTTCTGATTAATTTCAAGTCAAATTTGGTTTGCCTTGGATAACTACTATGCATGCTATTGCTTCTCCTATTCATAAATGTCTTAAGTTCATTCATAATGGAGAAGTAAAAATGATTAATCATAGTTTCTATCAACCTTTTAGGCCTAGAGATTGTGCTACTCTTGATTTCTTTTGGCCTTCATTACCCAATTCATGTCCTCCTCACCCTGAAAACCTTTGTCATTCATATCAATCCTATAAACAGCATAAGATTATCGAGTTAAGCATGCCTTAGATAGATCTTAACCTTGGTCTTTTGCCCGCTCCTTCTATACCTCCTTTATCCATTATTGCTAGCTCTATTACTCAACCTCCCATTTTTTATTCTCAGCCTACTGCGAAGACTACCAATCCTCCTACATAACCTGTGAAAGAACCAGTTTTTATTCCTCCTAGTTCTCCACATGTGTCAAAAAAATCAAAATGTAATAAATCTGCTAATGAATGTTGTAAGAAGAGTAGAGCTAATGCTAGGGCCCATGCTTCTGTTCTTTGAAA
The DNA here is from genome assembly GCA_018584345.1 of Thuja plicata. Taxonomy (NCBI): domain Eukaryota; kingdom Viridiplantae; phylum Streptophyta; class Pinopsida; order Cupressales; family Cupressaceae; genus Thuja; species Thuja plicata. Next base: position 337,723 of record MU227872.1, on the reverse strand, counting down.
TTTTCTATCTTCTTTTGACCAACCTATGCTTGATTTGTTGAAATAAGTTAATATTCACAATGATATTAAGATGAATGAGTATGATGATCCCATTCCCATCTTAGATCCCATGTTAATTAATCTTGATGAGGAGGATACTCTAGATGATCATATTGATCTTAGTGATGAATATGAGACCTTTGATCTTGATACTGACTTACCTCATCTTCTTTCAACTCAATTGACAATTACACCTAGTATTGAGCAATGTGAATCTCAAGAGGATTCTTGTTTAGAACTGGCTATTGTAACCACCTAGATTTGGTCTGTTCCAACTATAGACCCTATTTTCCCTAAGTGTGATCATACCCCCAATTATGTCATGATAGTGTTACTTTGGCATAATTCTTTTTTAATCAAATTTAATGTCCTAGGTGATTTTTATCACTGAATTATATTAATTATTATAGCCATGCAATTCAAATCAATTTAAACCAACTATATCAAATCAAATTCAAACATGGCTATAGTATTTAATTATAAAGGAATTAAATAATCCCTAAATCAATTGCTCACTTGCAAATGAACCCATTCCCCTAGCCTAATTAATTTAAATAAAATGGCTATAGTCCTATTGATTATTAAAAAGAAATTAATTGTTTAAATAATTAATATCCTTTTTTTGAATGAATTACATAAATTTAATTCATTTTATTTATATTCCCCTAAACCCTAACCTAACCTATCTCAACCACTTCTACCCTAGGTTCTAACCTATCCCAACCCATTCACCCCATGCTAATCTAATTCTAATCCTAATTCTATCCTAACCCACCTCCTAATGTTGTCACATTTCGTTAAGGAATGATTAACAACTCCACCCACTTGAGAAAGTCAAGGGATCTCAAGATTCCTTCCCTCAAGTCCACTTTCTGAAGCCACCCTCTTACACCCTTCCCATGCTTCTTTAAGGCTCTCATTAATGCCTCATTAATGAAGATTCCTTAAGCCCATGTCTCTCCCATGCCAATTGAATGCCCAAGGCATTTATTTCTCTTACACCACCAATAATGAGTTCTTCAACTCATTAATGTACCTTGTCCCCCCTCTCTCTCCTCATTCTTCTATAAATAGTGTAACCACCTGAATTTGGTCTATTGCAACTATGGACCCTATTTTCCCTAAGTGTGATCATACCCACAATTATGTCCAAACAACCCTCTTACTGCTTGGCATAATTCTTTTGAAATCAATTTAATCTCCTAAAGTGATCAAATCACTAAATTAGTTACTTTTAGCCAAAATCAAAATCAATCAAATACATGGCTAAAAATGATTAATTTGCTAGGAATTAAATAAATCCCTAAATCAATTATCCACTTGAAAATAACCCATTCCCCTAGCCTATTTAATTTAATTAAAATGGCTATAGTCCCCTAATTATTAAAAATCAATAAATTGTTTAAATAATTAATTCCTATATTTTAAATGAATTAAATAAGTTTAATTCATTTCATTTATATTCCCTTAAACCCCAACCTAACCTATCTCAACTACTTCTACCCTGGGTTCTAACCCATCTCAACCCATTCCACCCTTGCTAATCTAATCCTAATTCTAATTCTAACCCTAACCCACCTCCTAATGTTGTCACATTCCATTAGGGAATGATTAACAATTCCACCCACTTGAGAAAGTCAAGGAATCTCAAGATTCCTTCCTCAAGTCCACCTTCTCAAGCCACCCTCTTACACCCTTCCCATGCTTCTTTAAGGCTTTCATTAATTCTTCATTAAAGAATATGCCTTAAGCCCATGTCTCCTCCATGCCTCATTAATTCTCAAGGCATTAATGGCTCTTACACCACCATTAATGAGTCCCTCAACTCATTAATGAGTGTTGTCTCCCCTCTCTCTCTCTCATTCTTCTATAAATAGTATGCATTTTGGAGCACAAAGGAGCCTTCATCTCATATTAGAAAATACATTGTTATGCTGCTAAGATTTAGATAGCTTCATTTTCATCT
>MU227872.1:289643-321636 GCA_018584345.1 Thuja plicata | reverse complement strand
TATTTTCTATTTTAAAATGTCAATTGTTAATTTTGTTTAATGGGAATTTACATATGTTATTCTCTACTATGCCTGTGGTGGGCATTTTTTCGGTCATTTACAGGAGATGTTTTATGATTAATCTGTTTCATGTTTTTGTGTTTGAATGGCACTATAGTTGCAGAAATACAAGAATAATAGCTTTTGGTATGGATCATTGACTATTTTTCCCTATTCTTGACAACTAAATCTATTTTTCTACATTCATTCACCCACGAAAAGCTATTTCATTACAAGATTCAGAATGCAACAATTTTGAAGCGAGTCCTACCTGACCAACCATTTTTGTTGAGGAAATTGGACGATAAGTTTGAAGAGGCCAATGATCTCTAGTTAATGTGTGAAAACATATGAAATGTCTAACCTTGCAGCGCCAAACCCTGCTAACACAGAAAAAATTGAAATGTCCAACCTTGCAGCGCCAAACCCTGCTATTGCACCTCCATTTGTTATTCGATACATCGAATAGGCAGCTAGAGTAGAGGGCAACGAGTCTCCTTTCAATGGCTCTAGCTATATCGTTGCCCTGGTATGGTGGGAACTGCTACTGAGGTTATGGATATTGATGGACTAGCTATATCGTTGCCCTTGCCGCGTCTGGTAGCTATAAAAAATGAGCAACATTTTCCTTTTTTTTTCTCTTATATCCCACTTCCATCGTAATTGCGACGTCGTCGGGCTATAATTGAAAAAAAAAATCCAAAAACACATTTCATTTGCCTGCCGTCGCAAATTGACCCCTAATGTATTAGTGTAAGTACACTAATAAACGGTCATAATGATCGACCATATAGTCCCAAGACAGATACCTTTGGTCAATGGTGTCATCCTAGAAATATCTACGTGCAGCACCAATTGCCATAGCCATCATCAACTCAAAATGAACCTCATGCCCAATTAGCGACACTTGAAGTATCTGCCAGACATCCTCAGGAGTCATTGTGATCTCACCAGTTGACAAATGAAAGGTGTTGTGCTCTGAGTGTCATCTCTCGCCAAGACCAGTCAACAACCCATGGTTTACCCTGATCTCGGGTAAACCCATCAATGAACACAATCTGCATTGGATCACGGTAGTCTGCTCATCATCCAAAAGCAATCCAAACAATGCAAGCACACGACCTGGGTAAGTGCCGCAAAATGTGACTACCTCAAACTGGGTATGTTTTGACAAAAATGACAATACATCAGTATCCTATCTACAAAAAAGGGGTAGCCTCCTCATCAGCTAAGTAATTCAAAGTTTGCGGCATGCAAATGGGTCAAAAAGAATAAATTTCTAAGTCTCCTAACTAGATGCAATTATAAAATAGAAGGGTGCGATCCATTTTACCAGATGTGATCCTGGAAATATAGGATACGATAGAGTTTACAGGGTACAATCCCCAAAATATGGGATGCAACCCTAAATATAGGGTATGAGCCTAAACCAACAAGGTATGACACACTGATGAATTTCAACTAAAATAATGAAAAAAATAAGGAAAATAGGATGCAATCTAGGGTATCCTAGATGCAACGCAGGAATCCAGAAAAACTGGATGTGATCTGGGAAATATCGGATGTGACACAGGATTTACAAGTTGAGATCTAGAATCTTGAATGTGATTCAAAATAGGTGTTGTAAAAGCTACAAAAATACATGAAATTGAAATTTGCAAAATTCGCAAGGTAGTTTTACAAGCACTTACCGACGGTGGGTAGTCGGCTGGGCGCTGATGTCACTGGCTTAGCTAGAAATGATGCTTCCTCACAGGGACTACCATCTTCTCTACAGAGCTCTCTAAATTACTGTGGAGGAAAGTGAAAATGAATAGTGAAATGGTAAATTTTGAGACTTATATTGGTCTTTTGAGCCATTTAGGAGTTTTGAAACTCCTCCCAAACATTTACAATTACATTTTTGTTCTCTTTTTGATCAATTGGGAACAAAATCGAAGGTGCCTACAATGTTTTTAGTAGCATAGTACCATTCTTACGACAGTTTCAAAAACTGTAGATTTGCTTCATTTGTTCCAAGAATCTATCTAAATGAACATTTTATCATAAATCTTGGTCTGACATCATTTTATCCATCGCATCACACATATTTTTACGTAATTAACTTGGTACTCATGTGTTTATTTTTAAACCCACCTGCTTTTCCACTTCTTCTACACCATTCTTTCTTTCCCTAACCGCTTCCTGCAAGTGATACATCATTTCAAACTGAGGGATTTTATTCTTTTTCTTTGATTTCATTCCCAAGGGGGCATGATCACGCTATCAATCAATTAAATATTTTCTTGAAACAGCATTAAAAACAACTTCATTATCAAACAAACTAGGGGCATAACAGTTTCCTTGACTAAATTTGAAATTGTTGGATAGAAAGCTTTGGTTCTCATAAGTTGGATATCTTGTGTTTCCTCATTTTAAAAGATTCTTATTAAGCTCCTGGAAGCTTCATACTAACTTTTGGATGACAACCAAGTTCAGAATCAGTATTATCAATCTTTGGATGACAACCAAGTTCATAATTGGTATCTTTAAAATCTTTTATTGATCTTTGGACGACAACCAAGTTCAAAATTAATTCTATCAATTTATTTTGATCAAGTGCGAGACTGATCTCATCAACATTTTGTTTGACAACCAAGAATGAAATTCTCAATCTTTCTGAAGTCAAAATCAAAAACTTTCTTTGAATCGATGTGTTGCTCGCACATCAATTCAAAGAGGGGCAAATGTAACCACCTAAATTTGGTCTATTGCAACTATGGACCCTATTTTCCCTAAGTGTGATCATACCCCCAATTATGTCCAAATGACCTTGTTACTTCTTGGCATAATTCTTTTGAAATCAATTTAATCTCCTAAAGTGATCAAATCACTAAATTATTTACTTTTAGCCAAAATTAAAATCAATCAAATACATGGCTAAAAATGATTAATTTTCTAGGAATTAAATAAATCCCTAAATCAATTATCCACTTGCAAATAACCCATTTCCCTAGCCTATTTAATTTAATTAAAATGGCTATAGTCCCCTAATTATTAAAAATTAATAAATTGTTTAAATAATTAATTCCTATATTTTAAATGAATTAAATAAGTTTAATTCATTTCATTTATATACCCTTAAACCCCAACCTAACCTATCTCAACTACTTCTACCCTGGGTTCTAACCAATCTCAACCCATTCCACCCTTGCTAATCTAACCCTAATTCTAATTCTAACCCTAACCCACCTCCTAATGTTGTATCATTCCATTAGGGAATGATTAACAACTCCACCCACTTGAGAAAGTCAAGGAATCTCAAGATTCCTTCCTCAAGTCCACCTTCTCAAGCCACCCTCTTACACCCTTCCCATGCTTCTTTAAGGCTTTTATTAATGCCTCATTAATGAATATGCCTTAATCCCATGTCTCCTCCATGCCTCATTAATGCTCAAGACATTAATGGCTCTTACACCACCATTAATGAGTCCCTCAACTCATTAATGAACCTTGTCTCCCCTCTCTCTCTCTCTCATTCTTCTATAAATAGTATGTATTTTGGAGCACAAAGGAGCCTTCATCTCATATTAGAAAATACATTTTTATGCTGCTAAGATTTAGATAGCTTCATTTTCATCTCATAGTTCCATTACCATGCATTGTTATAATGTCCATTTTTAGACTAATATGCATTGCTCATTGAATAATAGCTTGTTTTAAATCAAATCTTTCATGTTAGGTTGTTTATGTCACTGGTATTTAGTATAATCTGAGGGATTTTATGTTATTTTCTACACTCATCCTAGTTAGAAAGTAATAAGTCAATGTTATGGTTTATATGCACATTAACTCTTATTTTTCACTAACAGAATGACTTATTGAAGTGTTGTGTTGCAGATAACAAGTGCACAAATATACACACACAAATAGAAAATATTTTTGAGAATAAAAGATCCTTCATCTCATATGGAAAATACATTGTTATGCTGTTAAGATTTAGATAGCTTCATTTTCATCTCATGGTTTCATTACCATGCATTGTTATAATGTTCATTTTTAGAGCTAGAATACATTGCTTAATGATTAAATAGCTTGTTTTAATTCAAATCTTTCATACTAATTCGTTTATGTCACTAATAGTAGCATAATCTGAGGGCTATTATGTTATTAATCACACTCTTCTTAGTTAGAAATAAATAGGTCAATATTAGTTAGTTTTATATGCTCATCTAACCCCTTTTTAGCTAATGCAATGATCTATTGAAGTGTTGTGTCTTTCTTAAATAGGTACAAAAATCATGCACATATTTCTAGCACCCACCGTGGGGCTCGAATCAAGATTTGACCTCATTTTGACATCATTTTCCACTAATCTATTTTCCCAATTTTCAGGTCCAAGATCATTTCTGCTGACAAGGAATCGCATCTGGGAAATGTTGTCATGCCGCAAAAAATGAGGCTCGCATCCACGATTTCCCAGATCGTTTCTGGTTTGAGCTTACATCTGGTGAACATATTGTTGCAACTAGTGAAAGGGGTCGCATCTTGTACAAGGTATTGCATTCAGTTATTTTAGGTTTGTATTTGGTCAGAGAATTTGCACACCTCATTTGCCTAACCCTAACTTTTTGACCAACTGTATTTTTGACATTTTTTAGCAGCCTAACGATTATTTGCTGGTTGATATTGAAGTTTTTTTGTGGGATTTGAAATAAAAGATACTAACTTGGTTTTTTAGGTTGCTAGCCCCCCATCTTGACCTATATTTACTTACTTTCCATAACTAATAACATTTTCCAATCTACCACTAAACTGACTAGAGGACTATGCTCTTTTCCTTTCTAGGAAAATCAGAAATGCACACCTCAGTTTATGGGTTGAAAAGAATTTGGGGATAAATAAAAAAGAAAACTATCATCGTATAATTTATTTTGGATCAGTAATTGAACAAAAACAAAGCACTTAATATTGTGGGAAAATTGAACAAGTTTCATCACCTAATTTTGGATCAAAAATTGAAAAAGGTACTCATTTAATATTGTGGCTAATTGAACAAGGCAAATCTATTTTAAAGCATCTTGTTTTCATTAAATAGGAACATCTGAATCAAGCACAACATTTCTTGAGGGAAAGAACTATTTTCTTGACTTTATTTTGGGAGAAAACGGCATGGATTAGGAGAGTGTGCTTTTCTTCAGAAGAAGAATCAGAAATCTAGATGTCCTACGCTCACCAATCCTTTGTACACATATTTAATAGTAGAGGGCCTTCCAGTTGAGAAAAAGATCTCCCAGGAAAAACCCAAGTGAGGATAGGTTTTACACCAACCCTTCCAACTCACTATAAATAATTGCTTCCTCGTAGGCTAAAGCCTCGAAAGATGGAGCCGATTTTGTTCATGGAATTTTGACATCATTCCTGGAACATGCTTGGGTATGTGTAGAGTGGAGCCGCTTGAATATTTCTTGTGAGACTACACATATTTAGGTACTCATAGGGCTATACACCTCAATTTTTCCTTATACAATTCTATGGGGGACAGTTTCAAATGGATTACCCAAAAATATACAACAATTTCAACTGAAAGAATTCCTGATTCACCCCCGAAAGGGTGATAATCTTTGTACAAGGAAAAAAGTAATTTCTCCAAGACACTCATCATATCGTGCCCTCACTTGCATTTGGAGTCAGCTAATATAGCATCGTGGCTGAAGTCATTACGTTCTTGGTGATGGTTGTATTCTGATTATAATTTGAGTGTGTGCCTAAGTCAACAAGCAAAGATTTTCATTCTCTACCTAGAAAATAGGGAAAAGATGTGTGTCTGTTTCACCCTCCTAAACAATACAAATTTTTTTTAACGTGTTTGAAAAATCATTAAAAAGATAATATCTTCAAACAAACAAGAACATTCAATCCTGGATCAAGGCATGTGTTTTTACTCACCAACGGGTCTCAAAAATCAAATTGCAATTAGACAAACTACACGCACTTCCAAAATAAACTTTTCAAAACTGATTAAAACTGACAAAGACATCATAAAATCACATCCTAGATTTCCCAAATTGCATGCAGTATTTAGGCTCACATCTGGTATTCTAAATTGCATGTAGTTAGCACATAGTCACATCTAGTACATAAGCTCACATCTAGGGTCATCAGTGGCTCGCATCTAGTATTTCTAGGATCACATTTGGGAGCTCGCATCTAGGATAATGGGAATTTGCAAGACAATTTCTTAGAAAGTCTCAGTTAATTTGGATACCCTTTTGGCTCTTTAGTCTATCCCTATTGTCTTTTCTGGTCTCCCTATCATTAAATCAAACACTTTTTTAGACGTCCACCTTGCATGTCATGTCGGTTTCTCATAATCTGTCTCAATACGTGTGGTTTATCCGCTTCTTACAAACACTTGGTTCCTAGGTCATGATTAGGGCATTCTAACCCTCTGACACTGGAATCATTTACTTCCACCAAAACTTGAATGATACTTCCACCTAGACACACTCACTTGAACAGTTTGAAACTCTACCTGACACTCTTGGGAAACGTTGACAAAAGTTAAGACACAACTTCATGGTTAACACAAGATGCAACAAGTACACGTCTGAAGGATCGAAAGTGCCTCCTAAACACCACACTTTCAAGGGGAAACATCTCATAGTTCCCTACTCAATCTAGACTCTCCACAAATGGATAGTGACACTCACAGATGGAGTGAGGCTTTTGAGGAATATAACAATGGAAAAAACCAAAAGTCCAAAGATACTGATGAGGAAGAAGAACCCACGTTTGACCGCCCTTTATTTGAGTCCGACAATGAGAACAAAATCACTGAAGAATAATATGAAAAACTCAAACAGAGTAAGAGGTTCCATAAAATAATGGAAAATATGATTGATGAGGATAGAGAGAAATACTTCCTCCATCTAGCATCCATGGGTGTCAAATTACCTAAGGATTATGATGTGGAACAACTCAAAGAGAAGGAAGTACCGACTCCTATATTGATTCTTGCCAAATAGCTAACATTGATGCAAATAGAGCTTACAAATCTCAAACAAGAAAAAGCTAAACCAAAATCACCCTACTCTTTGGACTCCATTTGTCCATTCCCCTTTGATAAAAGTATTACTATGGTCCCATTTCCTCCTAATACAGCAAGACCAAAGTATGACAAGTACACAGGAGAAACTGACCCACACGATCATGTAAGGGAATTCTATGTTGTGAGCATAGAATACATGCATGAACCTACATACCTCATGAGACTATTTCCAAGAAGTCTAGGAGGTAATTCCATGGAGTGGTTCTCAAAATTGAACCCTAAGGTCAAAACATTTGAGGAGCTAATTCAACACTTTATTAAGCATTACTCTTATAACATATAGCATGATGTGACCATGTTGGATCTATGTAATACTAAATAGAAGACTGGTGAATCATTTACACACTTCCTACAAAGATGGAGGAAGATCTTTGCACGATATTCACGGGCTATTCCCGAATCAGAGAAGATGGAAATCTTCATTAATAACCTAGTGCCTGAATTGAACTACGCATTACAAATGCAAGACTCACTGAGATTTGATAGAATGATTAAGAATGCCCTTTGTATCGAGGAAGTCATGGACAAAAGGGAGGATATCACCCTTCAAAATGAAAAACAAAACCAACAACTCTAAATCCAAGCCTAAATGGTGGAAGAAAAACAAGAATGTTGTCAATGATAGAGTAGTTGATGCCTCTAAAATTAACCCTAAACCCGAGGTGTTCAATCTGACTAATAGCATGCAGGCAAGCAAAGATGCAAAGGTCATGACCCCCATACCCAAAACAAGCAATGATAATGGTAAAGGACGATCATGGACTTCAAAACCTTAAAGAACATTTACTCCTTTAGGAGAAACCCTCGAGACAATTTTGAAGACTCTATTGGATAACAATAATCTCACAATTTCTTATTCAAAACCCTGGGAACCAGAGGTCAAACCAAGATGGTGGGATGATAATTCCTATTGTGTCTTCCACAAGAACAAGGGGCACAAAACTAATAATTGCCTTAAACTTAAACATGTCATTCAAGACCTCATTGAAGGCGGTAAGATCAAAGTGGATGAACACACTACCAATGAGGATCATACAGCATTCAATAAACCATTTCCTAATTATGAAAAAGGAGAAACATCTATAGGGAAGAGTAATGAAGTGAACTACACCTATTCCAATAATGACAATGTGATCAATATGCTAGACATTAAGACTGAATCAATTAATATGGTCACAATCAAAGGTGTTTCATTCCACTCAAATGTCATAACACAGAGCCAAGCATAGGTCACAATCAAAGGACCCCCAAAACCAGCATCAACATCCAAGGTTCCTATCATTACTATTCCTCACCCAATGGAAAAACACATGGTTACTATTCCTGGAGCAAAGTATGACTTGATAGATCAATTGCAACGAACCTCTACCAAAATTTCCATCTTTGAATTTCTCAAAATATCCACAGTGCATAGGGAAATCCTAGAACAAGCTCTACATGTTACTAACATCCCAAAGGATATTGCTATAGACAAATTCCAAGTGATGGTCAATCACATCTCAGTGCCACATTACCTCTCCTTTTTTGAAGAGGATGATAAGTCATTAACACATCCACATAATCAAGCCCTCCATACCGAACTCCTCATTCATTAATCCTATGTTAGACGTGTGTTGATAGATCGAGGCACAGGATTAAATATCTATAGCCTTGATCTAATCAAGAGACTATGTCTCTCAGAACAGACAATTGACTCTAGAAGAAAAATAACTATCAAAGCTTATGATGAGGAAGAAATATCTTCTAAAGGTCTTATTCTTCTACCTATCATAGTCGAACCAATTGAGAGGAATGTCATTTTTCAAGTTCTGGATCTACCCCTAGCCTACAATATCCTATTGGGGAGACCATGGATTCACAAAATGAAAGTTGTGCCATCCACTTACCACCAGTGCATAAAGTTCCCACATAATGGGGTGGAAGTGATGATTCTTGTAGATGTTAACTATACTTGTAATAATATTAAAGCAGGTAGTATGATCCCGCATATCAAAGAGGCTTTAGATGCAATTGCTCCTGAAACTACCAAGGACATGGTTATGAAGAGTTTTAGCAAAACCTTAAAACTTGAAGAAATAAGTATGGGAGAATACAAGCTGGACCTGACTCCATCATTGACAGAACTTTCGGTGTCACCAAGATCCTATGGAAAACCTTCCTCAACATTCACACCTACTGAATCCAAGGAGCCAGAAGTAAAAAAGAAACTGGCATGATAAAGGCATCCACAACTTCTTTAGATAACACAGAAGAACATGTAGTCTTGGAATAGCTTTACAAAGGAGAACCGGTGGAAGCTGAGGTCAAACATGTAGAGATATCCACCAAACTTTATAGAAAGGGATATGATTTCCTCAAATGGATAAACCTACTTCAAAAGATAGTCCAACCTTAGACAAAGGGAGTGATGAAATAGATGAGCTAGAGCAATGGTCCTATGAAAGGTTATTACATGTTGGCACTGAGAATCTCAACTATCAAGGAGAGTGCTATGTACCTAGCTTTGAGGTACCACAAGATCTTCACACTCCTTTGTTAGCACAACCTCCCATTCAAGAGGTAGGAGACTCCATAATAGATGGTTTAGAGATGCCATTGATAGAAATAGCTATAGCAAGCACACCCCAATGAAAGGATTTACATCCTAACTCAGGGCAATTGGTCATGGTTTCACATGTCCTTAATCTACCACACTTTGATCCATAGGTAGCTAACCAGGTACATCAAATAACCATTGCTGAATACTTAAATAGATTCGATGAGGAGGTCACCAACTGTCATGATTATGAATGGGATGAGCTATCTGTCATCACTGAAGATATTGGAATAGATACAATTTGCATGTTTGCAGCTCCCTCAGCTCTTCGTGAATAGTCTAACACTACTCCCAACGACACTGATAATCCTAAAGTAGAAGAAGAGTTCCTTCCCCCAATCATTGATGAAGAGACTAGTGTTCTCATAAGTCTAGAAGAATTTTAGAGGCTACAAGAAAGAAGCCTCCTTTTATGGAGAGATGATGATGAGGGTTCTACTGATGAGTCACTATATTTTGATCCACATATGACTAACAATGACCCTTTTTATGACGATCTAACTCTTATTGATCTAAACATTGAAGAAATTAAATTAATAGAACATGTCATGTCAGTTAATGGTCTTGATACTAACATGATGTTGTCCTTCCCAGAGTCTGATTCCTTGTCTTTGGTACACCCAGACCTCATTGATAGGACTACCACAGATCCTATGCCTATCCTTGAATTTTCCAATGACTATACCCTAGCTTGCTATCTCAATGCTTGTGAACCTTACCCTTCTTCCACCAATGCAAGGAGCGCAAACATGTCACGGGAGGATATCAGGTTTCTCAGTCAAAAATTGAAAAAGAAAAAGAAAAAGATGACTGATGGTGAAAAATACTTTTTGGCAGTATCAGTTCCTAAAATAGTAAAGATAAGAGATGTATCCAATGGTGAAAACCTCTCAGAGGTGCCAAAGGATGAGACTCTTGATATCCTCCCCAAACACTTTCAGGAAAGGTCTTCAGTTCTGATTGAACCAACATAGCTAGCAAATTTGGGCACCGTTGAAGATCCTCAAATAGTCTACCTTGCACAATCTTTGTTAGAAGCAGAGAAGACATAGTTTATAGAGTTCCTGAAGGAAAAGAAGATCAACTTTGCATGGTCTTATATGGATATACCTAGACTAGATCCTAATCTAATCATGCACCACTTATCTATAGCTCCCAGGATCAAGCCTGTAAAACAAAAACTTAGAAAAATGCATCCTCATATTGCATTATTGGTAAAAGCAGAGCTAGAGAAATTATTGAAAGCCAGATTTATCAGAGTCATTGCCTACACAGGATGGATCTCCAATGTAGTCCCCATGTCTAAATCTAATAAATCTATCAGGATCTGTATGGACTTCAGAGACTTAAACAAAACATGTCTAAAAGATGAATTCCCACTACCTAACATTGACATGATCATAGACCTCACAGTAGGCTTCCAGATGTATTCATTAATGGATAGATTCTCAGGCTATAATCAAATCAAAATTTCTCCCAAGGATCAAAAGAAAACTGCATTCACATGCACATGGGGCACCTTTTGCTGGAATGTCATGCCATTTGGGTTAAATAATGAAGGCGCAACATATCAACGAGTGATGACTATTATATTCCATGACATGATGCATAAAAACATAGAAGATTATGTAGATGACACATTGGCTAAATCCAAAGAAAGAGCTACTCATATTGATGACTTAAGAAAGATAGTGGATCATATGGAGTAGTTCCAACTCAGACTTAACCCAAAGAAGTGTGCCTTTGGGGTCCAATTAGGGAAGCTCCTAGGGTTCTTTGTCTCAGCAAAAGGAATTGAGGTAGATCCCACTAAATTTAAAGCTATACTAGATATGGCTCCTCCACGCAACATCATTCAAATGAGGACACTATAAGGGAGACTCTAGTCAATCAGCAGATTCATGTCCCAACTTTCTAACAAAGCACAACCCTTTACCAAACTACTACACAAAGGGGTCACTTTCAAATGGGATGAACACTTTGAAGCCAACTTCAGATAATTGAAAGGATACCTGGCTAATCCTCATATTCTTATGGCACATATTCATGGGAAGCCATTACTCCTGTACATTTTAGCTACATCTACATCCTTAGGAGTATTGCTAGCACAAGAGGATGAAACAAAAAAGGAAAGATCTATCTACTATATTAGTAGAACACTAGTCACCTATGAGCTCAATTATAGCATTATTGAGAAAGCATGCTTATCAGTTGTCTTCGCATCACAAAAGTTGAGACACTACATGCTATCACATACAATAAGACACATTGCTAAGATAGATCCTTTAAAATATCTCCTAAGAAGAACAGCATTAACAAGATGTTTGGAAAAATGGGTCCTGATTCTAAGTGATTTTGACATTGAATATGTAGAAAGGAGAGCTATTAAAGGATAGGTCCTTGTAGATCAATTGGTTGATTCACCACTCTAGGATAATGAACCTTTAAAGATTGAATTCCTTGATGAAACAATCATGCATCTAACTGAGTATCCATGGAAGATGTACTTTGATGTTTCATTCACTCAACAAGGCTCTGGAGAAGGGGTCCTATTCATAACTCCTCAGGGTTACAAGATTCCTAAATCTTACAAATTGATGTTTCCATGCACCAACAATATTTCAGAATATGAAGCATTGGTAAACGGTCTTAAGATAGCTATGGAGTGGAAAATTGTAAAGTTACACATATATGGTGACTCACAACTAATTATCAATCACGTCAATGGCAAGTATCAAATGAAAGATGAGAATTTGATGCCCTATAAGCAGCTAGTTGATGATTTAAAGAAATACTTTGTCTTTATCATGTTCCAACAGGTACCCCGAATAGAAAATAAGGTTGTAGATGCCATGGCCACATTGGCATCCATGTTACAACTGGAAGAACATCAATTCTTCTATGACTTCTTGGTGGAAGAACTATCCTATCCTACCTTTGATACCCCTGAATACCAAGTAATCTATTCTTTCAACACCCCAGACAATCCCTGTATACCAATATCCTTTCCTATCTCACTGACCAAATCATTCCTACTAATCTATCCAAAAATGAGAAGAGAGCCCTAATTAGGACAGCATCACATTATGTCCTCATAACTAATGACTTATATCAATGAGGACTTGATGGTATGCTTCTTAGGTATTTAGAACTCGAAGAGTCTGATCTCACATTAAAAGAAGTCCTTGAAGGTTTATGTGGATCACACTCGAACGGCTTTTCATTGGCAAAGAAACTGCTCAAAGTAGGCTATTATTGGCCTACCATGGAAAAAGATGCTATTCAGTTTTCAAAAACCTATCATAAATTCCAGACACATGGAAATCTCATCCATGCTCCTGCTAGAGAACTTATACGTTTCATAACACATTGGCCATTTCAGCAATGGGCCTTTGACTTGGTTAGACAAATATATCCCAATTCTTCAAATCGACACAAATTCATCATTACGACCACTAAGTATTTCACAAAGTGGGTCAAGGTCATGCCGCTAATCAAAGCCACTGGCAAACAGGTGGTTATGTTCATTCTGAACTACATTAATTGTAGATATGGGATACCCTCTTCAATTGTAATAGACAATGGGGCCAATTTAAAAATCAAGACATTGATGACCTTTGTGAATAGTTCCATATCACTCAACATTTCTCCTCAATCTATTACCCTCAAGGTAATGGACAAGCTGAGGCATCCAATAAAAATATTCTAAAAATCCTACACATAACTGTGAGTAAGTCTGGCAGAGACTGGCATCTATAAATAAATCTAGCACTATGGGCCTACAGAACAAGCATCAGAACACCAACTAGAGCCACACCATTTTCCCTAGTCTATGGTGCTGAGGCAGTACTACCTATTGAGGTTTAAATCCCATCTTTGCAAATATCTTTACAAGGTCTCGTTACTGATGAGAAGTACCGCATTGATAGGGTGAATTCTTTGGACCTACTAGATGAGTGCAGACAATGGGCGTTTGACCATCTGAAGGTATACCAAGAATGCATGTCCAAAGGGTATAAAAAAAAGTTCAAACCATGAAAATTTGAAGTAGGGGATCTCATCTTAAAAGAGAATCCAAAGAACCAGCCCAACAGAGAGCAGAAAGGAAAGTTTGAACCTAACTGGCTAGGGCCTTATGTTATCAGTGCTACTTTTGGGACTGGAGCCTATCAGCTAGCTACACTTGAGGTAGATGTTCTTCCAGATCCTATCAATACTCTACATCTGAAGCGGTTCTATGTTTGATGTTCGGCTAGCAGAGACTGTACAATAAATAGTTCTCAGAAAATACCAAAAACATTCAGAAAATTTGATTCTGAAGAAATCCAAAAAACAATGGAAAAGGTCCTAAAGAAAGGGTATCCTTGGTGAAAACCTAGAAAATAGGCACCTTGATACTACAAAAACATTCAAAAAAGAAAAAATAGCAAAAAAATTGAAAAAGAGAAAAGTGCCTTGATGAGCACCTGGTAAAACAGACATCTTGGTAGCAAAAAGAAAGAAAAGATCTTGCCAAGTGGTGAAAACCTAGCAATTAGGTGTCACTTGTGTTCTGCACTCCATCTATCAAAGCATCACTGAGACTAAGCCTTCACAATTTAACCTAAGCTAAAATGTTGACTTTGTTTCCTTACAACCACCTTATCCTTGCTTGGGATTTGTCTATCTTTTTTGGTTCTAGGGAACAAGTCATTTTGCACTGGGGGCATCCTTTCCAGTTTGATAGGTTGCATTTGCTAAGTCTTCATCAGATGGTTTGCCTTGTGATACGATGCTTTTTGATACTCTCACTACCGCTATCACGTTAACAAAACAAGGATGACACAAAGATTGCACTAACATGAACGGTGTTCCTAAGACCTCCATTGGATTCCAAATGGCAACAAGCTTGTATACAAGTAAATGGACACCATATTTGCTTTAATTCCAAACCTTTTTTATTGATGAATCTAGCATGTGCTTGAAAAATGAATCAGTAATATTACTTAAACATAGTTTTGTCTTGGATTGATCATAACGCTTTTATGTCCTGATAATGTTTAACTAGGGGTGTCTAAGCAGTTATGAATTTTTATTGATTCTCAATTGATGTTTTTATACCTTCCGAGTTACTCCATGACATTTGCACAAAGACAAAGAGTCACAAGGATAGGGGGCATAACATTTTCTTGGGTTTCTATGTATGGTGATTATTCCAAGTAATCCTATAAATTTCACCTAACTTGGATGTTTATGGTAAGAGCTGCCACTATGGGTGGATATCCACATATATCTCGATCTTTGTTATGTGTGTAAACTACGGTGAGGTTGAAACAATTTCCTTGTCTATTTTTCTGATTCAGATTCTCACTAAGGTATACAAAGCATAATGTACCCAAGGACTTGAATTTTCAAGGTCATTGTGGGTCCAATATCTTGCAGATAGATTCTGATATAATAAAAGGAAGGTGCTTATTTTGTTATCCTGGCTTATATTCCTTGATGCCTAAGTCTATTACTAACATTTCAATAAATATAGTATTCATACTTTCATAATATCAATGGGTACTAGTGATGGTTGTACTATCAGGTGGTATCTGTTCTAAAAAGTGCCCAATGATGATAAAAATGTTGCAATATTCACTAATCGGTGACAAGTCCTAATCTTCAAGTCTACATATAGCTGCATTTAAAAGGTTATCTAATGCATTTTGAAGAAAATAAAAACATTTGGGAATTTGTGCTCCAAAGTGATTTCTATCTCTCTTCTTCTAAGAACCAAGTTAATTACATCCATCCATATTCATGGTATATATACCATTGCATGTCCATAGCATACATTTTGCATTTCATAAAAAGAAACAGTAAGAAAATACAAAAACAAAGCATCCATGTATTGCATTTTTTCTTTTACATCTTAAAATACATCCATACATTCTACATTGCATATAAAAAACTCAAAAACATACATTTGCATATTCACATAATATCATTTGAAACATATTTATATCAGTGACAACTCAACACATACATAAAATGATGTCATCATCTAAAAATATAAACTCATCAAGAGACCAAGATATCATCACATGTGCAAATAACTCTATCAAAGCAAAAAGGCACTCATAAGACATATCTAGATCAGAAGCTACATATATGTGTGTCTAAACATGGTAAAAATCAAACAAAATATGGCATGAAGAGTATAAGCATATCAAGGAGTCAAAATGAATTAGATATATGTGTGTGTGTGTGTGTGTGTGTATGTGTCATATACAAAAAGAAGATCTTAGTAGGATACAGATATATAATATAAACTCAGATATACAAAATGAGGTAGACTATCTCAGCTCTGGCTTCCCTCCTCTCCCTAATCTAGAGGAGGAGGAGGAGGTACAAATAGAGGTGGAGGAGGCATGGCCCCCTCTGACTGTTGGGCCAACCATGAAAATGACACCACTCTTTGCCCCCTTCGGCACTGCTGCATGATAAAGAGAATAGTAGTAAGTGGCCCTCTGTCCCTGATGTGTGGTTGTGCGGGCCTATATTTCTCTCTTTGCTCGAAGACTCTCCATCTGAATGTCCCTATTTGTAAGCAAGGCATCTAATATGGAAAGTCTAGACTCTGTTGCTATGGCTATTGCCTCTAGATCTATGATCTGTGACCTCAAATGCTCTCTCTCCTACTCGCACTGTGAAAGAGCATTGCCATCCGTGCTAGATCCCCTGCCTGAATCCTGTCTCGATGGCCTATCTTTGATCTATCCTATCCTCTGTCCAAATATCTCTGCTGCTACCTCTACCTCTACAGCTCTCCTATCAATAATGGACCTGGATCTAACTAGGGAGCCACAAATCTAAATCAGGTGTGCCGACCCTCTCCACTCCCACCGACAACATCTGCATGGCCACCCACTGCGCCACCCCCCTGTCATCTCCACCATTGTCCCCCTCATCTGGAGGAGGACGTATCTCATCCCTACCTTCATCTCTGCCACCATCTCTCCCTCCATGTCCGCCACCACCCCTATCTCTCTATGCTCCTCCTCTCCCTCTAGCAGGATGATCATCAGGATCATAATCTAGTGGCTCCTCTATGCGAGGAATGACCTCCTATGGTATAGTGAAACAAGGAAATGGATTTGAAGCATCTCTACAATATAACCATCTGAACAGCCTACATCTACAACATCTAGGTGGAGATCCCAATCTATCCCAACCATATCATGAATCTCCTGATGGGCGGTCTCATAAATCAACTAAGCACCCCACAATGGTACCTTATCTCAAATCTAGGCATATACAGTAATATCCTGAGTCATGCCCTATCATCGTTCATACTATCTCAGAACTTGGGAAACCACAAACTGCTCTACAACATATCTGGTCTATGCAATAAGATACCTACTCTGGAATAAATATGGCACCTAACGAGCATCTGAGTTCCACTCCTCACAATCTAAATATGGTTGCCAGACGGCCTTAGTCATATCATCAAAGAGTCATCTCCAGTACTCTACCTTGCCTAGATGGGGCTATTGAATATGACCTACATACATATATACACAGGCCTACTCTAGGGCCCGCTATCTATCTACTATCAGCCATATAATAGGGATGTGCTCCCAGGCCCAAATCTAAAGAATCAATATGCCTATAGTCAAGCTCTGAGTATAATGATATACGATCTCATGCAACTCTTGATACATATGGGCTAAGATGCAACTACCCCATGCAAATCTCCATCTATGGATGACCATCTTCTCTAGCATGTCCACCCATCTTACCAAAAATCCATGCTAACCTCTGTCAGGCATCAAGATGCCACCAATCCAACCTGCTAAGTACACAGATAATCGATCATAATGATCAACCATATAGTCCCATGAAAGGTATCTGTGATCAATGGTGTCATCTTGAAAATATCAATGAGCTTCTCCAATCACCACGGTAGATGTCACCTCAAAGTGTACCTCATGACCAATAATCAAAACACATAGTATTTTCCATACATCCTCAAAAGTAACTGTAATTCCCTCAATCGGGAGATGGAAGGTGTTGTGCTCTGAGTGCCATCTCTCAGCAAGAGTAGTCAACAACCCTCAATTTACCCCTATCTCAGGTAAACCTATCACAAACCATAATCTGCAATGAACTACTGTCGCATGCTCATCATCTTATAATAAGCCAGACAAGGCAAGCACACAACCTGGATATGTGCCTCTAAAAGAAACTACCTCAAAATATGCATGTTTTTAACATGTACAAAGATAAAATCAGTGTTCTATCAACAAAATAGATGCAGAATCCTAATCAGCTAAATAATTCAAGGTCCATGACAAGCACGCAGGTTGAAACGAATAAAATCCTAAGTCTACTAATGAGATGTGATCCTGGATAGATAGGATGTGATCTCTTTTATTAGATGTGATCCTAGAAAAATAGGATGTGATTGAGACCATGGGATATGATTTTTAAAATACAGGATGCCACCCCAAATGCAAGGTATGATCCTCAATGGATAGGGTATGATGCAACACCAAATTTCAACTCAAAACAAGGCAAAAACAAACAAACAGGATGTGATCCAGGAAAACCTAGATGCGATACAGAAATTAGGAAGAATAGGATGTGGTCTGGGAAATACCGGATGCGACATGGGTTTGACAGGGTGCGATCTCGAATCCCAGATGCGACCCAAAATTAAAAGGGTTGTACAAGCTACAAAAATGCATAAAATTCAAATTTGCAAAATTCACAAGGTAGTTTTTCAGGCACTTATCAAAGGTGGGTAATTGGTCGGGCGCTGATGTCGATGGCTCATCTTGAAATGATGCTTCCTCATAGGGACCACCATCTTCTCTGCAAAGCTCTCAGAATTACTATGGGTAAAAGTGAAAATGAATAGTAAAATGGTAATTTTTGAGGCTTATATTGGTCTTTTGAGCCATTTAGGAGTTTTGAAACTTCTCCCATGAAACTAAAACCCCATTTTTGTTCTCCTTTTGATCAATTGGGAACCAAATTGAAGGTTCCTAAGGTGTTTTACGCTGCACAATATCATTTTTGTGACAGTTTTGAAAAATGCAGATTTGCTTCATTTGTTCCAAGAATCTGTCAAAATGCACATTTTATCATAAATCTTGGTCTGACATCATTTTATCAATCTCATTACCCATATTTTCATGTAATTAACTTAGTACTCATGTGTTTATTTTAAACACACCCTCTTTTTCCACTTCTTCTACTCTATTCTTTTTGGCCCTAACCGCTTCCTGCAAGTGATACATCATTTCCACAACAGGATTTTTATTCTTTTCCTTTGATTCCATTCCCGAGGGGGCATGATCACACTATCATCAATTAAATTTTTTCTCTAAATAGCATTAAAATGACTTCATTTTCAAACAAACTAGGGACATAACAATTTCCTAGACTAAGTCAGAACTATTGGATAGAAAGCTTTGGTTCTCATAAGTTGGATATCTTGTGTTTCCTCATTTTAAAAGATTCTTATTAAGCTCCTGGCAGCTTCTTACTAACTTTTGGACGACAACCAAGTTCAAAATCAGTATTATCAATCTTTGGATGACAACCAAGTTCAGAATTGGTATATTTAGAATCTTTTATTGACCTTTGTATGACAACCAAGTTCAAAGTCAATTCTATCAGTTTAGTTCGATCAAGTGCGAGACTGATCTCATCAACATTTCATTTGACAACCAAGAACGTAATTCTTAATATTTCTGAAGTCAAAATCAAAAAATTTCTTTGAATCAATGCACTACTCACACATCAATTCAAAGAGGGGCAAATGTAATCACCTAGATTTGGTCTATTCCGACTATAGACCATATTTTCCCTAAGTGTGATCATACCCCCAATTATGTCATGACAATGTTACTTTGGCATAATTCTTTTTTAATCAGATTTAATGTCCTAGGTGATTTTTATCACTGAATTATATTCATTATTATAGCCATACAATTCAAATCAATTTAAACCAATTAAATCAAATCAAATTCAAACATGGCTATAGTATTTAATTATAAAGGAATTAAATAATCCCTAAATCAATTTCTCACTTGCAAATGAACCCATTCCCCTAGCCTAATTAATTTAATTAAAATGGATATAGTCCTATTGATTATTAAAAAGAAATTAATTGCTTAAATAATTAATATCCTATTTTTGAATGAATTAAATAAATTTAATTCATTTCATTTATATTCCCCTAAACCCTAACCTAACCTATCTCAACCACTTCTACCCTTGGTTCTAACCTATCCCAACCCATTCACCCCATGCTAATCTAATTCTATCCTAACCCACCTCCTAATGTTGTCACATTCCATTAAGGAATGATTAACAACTCCACCCACTTGAGAAAGTCAAGGGATCTCAAGGTTCCTTCCCTCAAGTCCACTTTCTCAAGCCACCCTCTTACACCCTTCCCATTCTTCTTTAAGGCTCTCATTAATGCCTCATTAATGAATATTCCTTAAGCCCATGTCTCTCCCATGCCTATTGAATGCCCAAGGCATTTATTGCTCTTACACCACCATTAATGAGTTCTTCAACTCAATAATGCACCTTGTCCCCCCTCTCTCTCATCATTCTTCTATAAATAGAAGACATTTTTTAGAACAAAAGATCCTTCATCTCATATGGAAAATACATTATTATGTTGTTAAGATTTAGATAGCTTCATTTTCATCTCATAGTTTCATTACCATGCATTGTTATAATGTCCATTTTTAGAGCTATAATACATTGTTTAATGATTAAATAGCTTGTTTTAATTCAAATCTTTCATACTAAGTCATATATGTCACTGATAGTAGCATAATATGAGGGCTATTATGTTATTAATCACACTCTTCTTAGTTAGAAAGCAATAGGTTGATATTAGTTGGTTTTATATTCTCATCTAACCCCTTTTTAGCTAATGCAATGATCTATTGAAGTGTTGTGTCTTTCTTAAACAGGTACAAAAATCACACACATAGCTATTATTCCTACTGTATTGGATATAGTCCCACTTGAAAGTTTCCCACCTTCCCTAAATGATATAAACTGATATGGGGAGAGTAGGCGATGTGCCTGATTGACTTATCCTTCATGGTAGCCATTTATGTGTTTGCATGTTGTACTATGCTTCTCCCATAATGTGTTTGCTAAATGTTTATTAGACTCTTTTATATGACCCTTTTTACTTGTTGGTGCAAGGTGATAAAGGAATCAAACCTGTTGTAAAATTCCTCTATATATATCTTTATTCTTCTATATTTTGTTTTCATGTTATGTTGTACTTGTGCTATTGTTCGTAAATATTTTCCTTGTGTAGTCCACTTGGATCTGTGATATGGTAGCACTGATTCTTTTTGGTCTCCATATTGTGGTCTGAAAAGACTCTTCTTTGTAACTCTTAAGTTTTACTTCCTCCATTGTGATTGTAGTTCTACTTTCTTTGGAGAATGATGTCAATTTATTTGCAATAATATCATATCTATATATACATGTTATCTTATGATCATGCTGACCCCACGGTAGGTAGATCCCTTATGTGTTCTTTGTATGTTTATGTGATATTTCCCTTGGTTTGTCTTCATTTGGGGGCATCTCATAGTGGAAACATAATCAGTAGAGTTGTTTATGTTTTCATCAAATTCATTGCTCCTGTTAAAGTGTTAGCAATGAATTTAACATGGGGGCATATTCTCTACTCACTTTTTGCACACACACACGTTCAAAATATTTTCAAAGCTTAAAAATTTATCCCTTTATGGATTATAGACTAATCCTTAAAGCATGGATATTTTACTTTATAGGATCTTTTGATCCCTCCAGTTTAAATTTACATGGATCTCTTGACCCCTCCATTTTCAATATACAATGCTTTGATCCCTTAAGGTTGGAAGGTGTCCTTAAGAATGGATCTCCCTAATGGTTTGACTAATGAGTATCCACATTCACTAGGTGGTTCAACTCCATCTTTCCAGTTTCACTTTTTCCTTGTGTGGTTCACAATGGGACATAAGTTCTCATTGGGTGAGGTAACCATACCCTCTCTCTTTCTTCTTAACTGGTGATGTCTCTCTTATTGCGATCTTAGGGTTGATAAATACTTAAGTCCCATGGGGACTTTAGGATTTCTTTGTCCCTTTTGATTTCAATAAGAGTATCTATTCTTTATGATCTCCTTTGCCAAGACTTTGCATCAAGTCCATACTCTTGCTAAAGTGGGGGCTAAATGTATAGTCAGAAAATGGAAGCACTTCCATTGTATACTGGTTTATCCTTTTGAGTAAGTGGTTTGGGGTCATGTCAAGTGCCTTGAATGGGTTCCTGACTTAGATCTAGCTTTTTGCCCCTATTCTGCCCCATTTCCACTTTTTCCAACCTATTTCTAGCACCCTAGACTGAGAAAATGGGACTTTGACCTCAGGCTCAAGGTCAACCTTGACCTTGACCTAGGTCACAATCAACCTTTTCCAAGCCCAGGGTTCAAATTTTAGAATTTTAAGGTTTCTAGATGTCATTCTTTGGAAAAAGTTAATTCCCGCTTCCGAGTCAGTTGTTTCGGTCTTCAGAACAACAAATATTAAATTATATTTAATATAGGTCCTCTTCTAGGGGTATGGGTCTAATTGGAATTTAATTCTCCTATTTTGGCCTCTCTAAAATATTGTGCCCTAGTTTCATATAAAAGGAAGCCTTCTCCTCTCATTTTCTCTAAGCACTATCAATCTAAGACTTGATAATCACAAGAGCTCAAGACTTGAAGAGTGAATTCCAAAGGTGAAAAAGAAAGATTCGAAGAAAGCCAAGTAGCCATTGAAGTTTTCATCCATTCTCAAGCACTTCTCAAGAACTCATTTTCATCAAGAAGATCCATTGGTGGCCATTGAAGGATTCAAGCTCCATGGAGCCCTCTTGTTGAAGATTCCTCCATCTACATTCCTCCAAGCCTACTCCTATTCAAAAACCCATTCAAGATTGGTGTTGAAGATCTACAATAAATTGATTATAGACATCCTACATTCTATATTCTATATTTTACATCCTTTTTTATGCATGCATACTTGTGGATTCACGGATTCAATTCTGCCACAAGGATTTCTACAAGCAAGGTGAATTTGTTCATTTACTTTGTTTTACTTATGCAATTTCAATTATACTTTGAGGTTAATTCCAAAATTGTGGTTTGACCAAGGAAAATCCCTCCCCCCCCCCCAACAAACAATCCATTTTTCTAGCAGGTATAGGTTTGGAACAGCAAATTAGAGTGCAGATTCGGATACCCTTTTTGGAAAACTTTCAGGATCTAAAAAAAGATTTTCAGTCTGAGACTTTTTAGGCCTATTCGGCCCTAGGTCGAAATCATAAATTTTGGTCAATGGTGACATTGAATTGAGGGTACAAATTGGAAATGTGTTAGAATGGAAAAATATTTTTGGGTTTTGTTTGTCTCTGCATTTCTATTCCATATTCGGCCTCAGATTTTATAGAAACTGAGTGCAGACCCCCAAAAATAGCATTCTTCATATCTACAACATTTCAAGGTTAGTACTTTTCTCCTATCCATTTCAATTAAAGTTATTAATCTATCTAAATCTATCACACATTGAAATCAAGAAACGGGTATTTAAGATCTTCCTCTTTTCTCTTATTTCCAAATGATTGATTCATTTATGCATTGATCCTTCCTTTTGGGTTAAGAAATTTGGATCCTTCATTTGTATATCTAAGGATAAAATGAGAGCATTTTATTTACCCCCTACACTTCAACACACACATTTTCCTTTAAATGTAAGATAATAACCCCTCCAAAAGCATTGTTTAAATCATAGCCTATACTACCCCCATTCTTGATGGGTTTCATTTTTCAACTTTTTCTGAGAATTTTAGTTTCTTGAATCAATAAAATGTCTGGCTTACAGTCTCTAAAAATATTTCTTAGGACATCCTATTTGTGAGGAATATTTAGTCCTCTGATATTCCAGGTTATAATCTTCATTTACAATATGGGGATAAAACCTTAGGGATAGTTAGATGGAAACCATCTGCAATAGTATGCTTTACTTCCTATTCTCAAACATTTTTGGCCAATCTTATACCTCTTAGGTCCCCTTTGGGAGAACCCACATCTGCCTTCTATTTTCATCTTGTTTGAACTCCTCCATGGGCTTGACCATCATTTTTCTTGGTAGATCTAGGTAGGTAAGGTCCCTGATTCAGCACATTGCCTTTTTTGTGGAGTTTCTTTGATTCTTCTTTCCATTAATCTCTATCCATATGTATTCTTGATTATCCTCTATAAATATAGGTTTTTTCAATCTTTCTTCTTTCCATAAGTTAGCTAATGTTGATAGAGGGTCATCATCTCCCTTATCATCAATAGATTCTTTGTTCAATTTTCCTTCCTCTTTGTTTGACCCCTGCTGGTTGGTTTTATTTCTTGTCATCTCCTTGAGGGATTCCTCAACCCTATGCACCAAAGACTCCAGTTCCAATTCTTGAGAGCCCAGACTATCCAGTCTCCTATTCACAGAAACATTACCAAGAATTTTACTCACTTCCAATAAGTTTACCTTATCTTTAGGGTTGTCGACCTCCAAGATAATCACCTCTACTTCATCATTCCTTCCTTCCTCGTCTTTATTTTCCTTTTGGAAGGGCTCTGTATTACATATTTTTTCACTCTATTCTTTTCTTAAGTATTTCTTTTTCCCCTTTTCCTTTTTTTGTTTCAATGGGCATTGATTTGCCCAGTGTCCTAATTTTTTTCATGTAAAGCAAGAAAATGGTATAGACTCATATTCCACTGGCTGGACATATTTCCCCAGCTTAGAAATAATAGAAATCACCTCAGGGAGGTCCACATTTTGGTGGATATTAATACAAACTCTAGCATAAATCAGCCTTTATTTCACTGTCATCATGGGATCTATAGACAAGATCTCTCCAAATTCTCCTGCCAAACTGGAAAAAACATCCTTGTGCTAGTATTCCAAAGGAAGACCAGGGAACTGAACCCAAACAAGGGCAGTATCAAAGAGTTCTAAATTTAGGTCAAGATTGGTTTCCCACTTTTGTAGAGCCAAAGATGACTTGAAAAACATCCATGGGCCTCCATAAAGAACTCTACATAGATCTTCCATATTAGAGAAAACAAAGGAGAAAAATCCCTTAGGCATAGCTGTTATATCAACTTGATCTATAAGGCACCATTTCCTGATTGCATAGGGTCTAACCACATCAATTTTGGGTCTTGAACCAACAAATTTTCCCACCAGGTTTAAAGTCATTGATGTAACAGTATGATCCACTAATGGGTCTGGAAGTAAGATGTCAAATACCCCCTTCTGGGGCTCAGATAGATTGTTGATGCTTGGAAAGGATGACTTCCCTAAAGGTTTCACCCCAAAAAGAGAGGACCAACTTCCTTTGGCCAATGGCCTAGAGGAAAACTTTCCAGCAGAAATGGAAGAGTTTGACTTACCTTCAGACAAACAAATTTTAGGCCCACCACCTCGAGAAAGAACATCATATGGCTCCTTTTTCTCTTCTAAATCCTTTGTGGGGCCCTCACTTGATGTTCCTCCATCCTTCTGCAACTTTCTTGTGCCATTTCCTACTAGGATCCCGTCATTAGCATGTTTTCCACCCTCAACTGAATTCAAATTTGAACCACCTACATCTCCTCCCGAACTCCTGCTCTCCCCCTTTCTCTCCATTGATGATCATATATTGTTATGATTCAAGTTTTTATGGATTTCAAGATGATTATATAATGTTGTGAATCCTTTTTATGCAATTGGATGTGTTTTGAATCCATCTGAGTACTTGATTGTGGCTTAGGGTTGTCTAGTAAATTTGGGGCAACTAGTGGTCTCCTAAACTCAATCTTTTGATTTAGTGGCATTGTTATGATTTTATATATTTTTTAATATGGATTATTTATGTCCTTTTGATGCTTTTTGGGGTTTAGGGTACCTAAGTACACTAGGTGAGTGGCTCACAATTTTGGGTCGGGGCCCTAAGTAGCTAGTACTAGGGTAACTCACTATCGAGTTGTCTTATGATGAACCATAACTGATTGAATGTTTGAAGATGTTAAGTTGATGATCAGAAAGCTGTAGAAATTTAATGAAAGACATTAAATCAGTTAATGTATTGTATTTTCATTGATGTCAACTTGATATAATTTGATTGGTTATATACATAATGTCAAAGACTTAAAAGAACCAGAGAGATAAAAGTTATGCTATCAGTAATTCATAAAATTTTAGTATACACAAAGTGACAACAAACACAGACAAATAGTGCACCTTGATGGATAGAGAAACCCAAGAGAAGAGTCAAAGTGATACTCGAGAAAGCAACCCAAGCAAGTATTACCAACGAGAAAAACCACAGTGTTACCCAAAGGACACACAACCCTGACAAACACACAGCCCTGATGGACAGACAAACCATAGTGTTACCCAAAGGACACACAACCCTGAAAGACACACAACCCTGATGGACAGACAACCCTGAGGGATAGAGATGCACGAGGACAATTGAAGTCAAGACCAAGCTAACAAAGAGTTAAACACCGAAAAGAACTAAAGTTCAGAAATGACAAAAGACTTAGCTGGAAATAGCTAAATAAGGAGTTAACTGGTTGATTACATTATTTTCATTGACAAGTTAAAGGCCATAGATAAGCTAGAGTTTTAAATCTATTTTATTCCAGTTGTCTAAGAGAAATCTCTGGGATAAAACTAAAGTAAAGCTTTAAATCTAGAATGGCGAGAATTGTGGATCACGCCAAGAACAAGAAATTTAAGGACTTGAAAATGGTGAAATCATGTCTATAAAGAGACAAGCTAATTCATTATGAATTAGGGGAGTGAATAGAGAAGAGGATGTTGAAGAGAAACTGGTGAAGAAAGAGTTCATTCAGACCTAATCAATCAAGCTGAAGAACAAAGCTAAT
The DNA here is from genome assembly GCA_018584345.1 of Thuja plicata. Classification (NCBI taxonomy): domain Eukaryota; kingdom Viridiplantae; phylum Streptophyta; class Pinopsida; order Cupressales; family Cupressaceae; genus Thuja; species Thuja plicata. Next base: position 294,945 of record MU227872.1, on the reverse strand, counting down.
ATTTCTATGGACATCGAGCAACAAAAAAGCACAGCATAACCAAGCAAAAAGAAGTGGAGAAAAGGTATTGAAAAGAAACATTAATCAGAAAGGTATTATGAGCTTACAATAGATCTGAAAATATACAAGTCTAAGTTGTATGTATGAATAGATCATATATTGTTTCAGTTTAACCATTAGATCATAAAATTCTCTTAACTGGGCAGGATCTAAAAAAATCCTTTATATATTGAGATACAATCCAAGGAGTATCAAAAGGTTAATTCATGAAGATAGCATAGTGAAATTCTAGATATCAATTGATTAACTATTAGTGTTAAATCCTGTAACAAGGATGTCATACTTAACAGTGTGTTTGTAACCTTTAACATGGTTGGCTCTTCACTGAGCTCACTTCAAAAGAGTGAAAATTTTGGGTTACCGGTCCCAAGTGGTTTTTCCCTTAAAAGAGTTTCCACGTTAAAAATCCATGTGTCAAATGTGTTTATGAGTCATTGCTTTCAATTTTTTCTTTACACATTACTAAAATAGGACTTATCAGTAAACACTAAGTTATTTATTGTATTTCGGTAAATGCTAGACTGTTATTTGGTAAACATTAAGAATAAGGTTTAATAGTGAACTTCGAGCAGTATTTATTTGCTAAGATTATTTCAAGGCATATATCTTGTGGATTGAAGATAACTAGAGGCTTATAATTGTGGTACTAAGTTTTTGGGTTGATATTTGATTTTTTTTTAGGCCACTGATTCANCCACTGATTCCCCCCCCCCCCCCACCTCTCAATTATTCTAACAATTGGTATCATAGCTTATGTTCTTAGAAAGGAAGGTTTCAAGACCTAATCTAAATATCACAAGATGAGAAAGTGAGATGTGTCCATGTTGAACAAAGACAAATTTTCATCATGGTAAGTAGAATAAGACTCCACCTATCAGGTATTGGAAATGATGTTACTCAATACTTGGATACTGAATATGTGTTGCCTACATGACCTCACACACTTTATCAATTGAGATAAAAGCATGAGCACAATTGCATGATGATAGAGCTTGCTTCCTCACTCTTTGATGTTGAATTTGAAGATGTCAAGACCTGCACCTCTGCCAAGAAAATTTGGGACAAATTGAAGCTAGTACATGGAGGAGATGCTAATGTACTAAGAGCTAAGGCAGAAAGCCTAAGAGGGAGGTTTGATGACCTAAGGATGAAAGAAGGAGAAAATATCACTCAGTATAGCTACAGAATAAAAGAGGTAGTCAATGCTTTCTAAGGAGTTGGAGGTGTACTTGAAGAAGAAATAGTGGTAAGTAAAATACTAAGAACCTTACTACATGTATATGCTATTAGAGTATCTTCTATACAAGAGATGAGAGAAGTAGAAAACAATAATGTTACTCTAGATAGTCTGATTGGTAGATTGATTTCATTTGAGATGAATAACCTTGATAATAGTGTCTTACCATCTATAGAGTTTGCATTCAAATCTTCTTTGAAAATAAGTAAGTCAAGTCAAAAAAACACACTATGAGGAATGAGAGTGAAAGTGATAGTGATGACCAAGGACTTGATGATTGATTTTGAAGTTGGTAATGAGGTGATGGTTCATTTGAAGAAAGGAAAATTTCCTGTTGGAACATATGGTAAATTGAAGATGGAGAAATTCGGTCCTTCCAAGATATTGAGAAAGTTTGACAGTGGAAATGCTTATGACGTATAATTACCTGATGACATGGATATATCACCTATATTCAAAATTTTGGATTCGTATGAGTATCATGAACCTGATGAAGAAGTGACAATTCTAAATGATTATCCTAAGAAATAGATAGAAGAATTTGAATAGATTTTGGAACAAAGAATTGGCAGAAGCATAAGGGGAAAGGATTACATGGAATACTTGGTAAAGTGGAAGAATGAACCGATTGAAAACTCTACATGTATTTCTCAATCTGACTTGGATTCATCTCAGGTCATACCTAACTCGTGATTTAGAGAATCATTTATTTTCAACCCCAAGTGTTTGATGCAGGAGCATCATGGGTTCATGAAAATCTTGGATCAACCAAAAATATGTTCTCTTTTCAGCTCGGTATCTTGTTGGAGACTTTCGGTAGACTGCTTGGTAAGAACTCTGGAGCTCTCAGTTGAAGGCTCTATTTTTTTTCACCAATCAAAATCAGTTACTATTCTTCATGTGGTTTCACCAAACGATCTTAGTGGCTCAGTGGTTTTCATGTTCCTCTCTCATCGAGTGTGTTTTCTTTTGTTGGATCTTTGGGCTGACATCTGAATTTAATTTTTGGTCACAACATTAGTTTGGGATCTCTCATTGGGAAAGATGTGGACCTAAATCTGGGTAAATTGTTGTCTCCTATGTTGGATCTTTAGGATCTTTGGGGCTGACCTTTTCAGTAGCCTCTTGTATATATGTAATGTTTTGTTCGTAGGTTGGGAGAGGAACTAATTATAATAAGTTCAGAGATTGTGGATCTCACATGTCTGAGGACTATTTCTGTAATAAATTTGAATGTATTGGTCATAATCGGGAAGGCCTTACAGCCTAGCATGTATGAAGTTTGATGAGATAATATAAAGCATTTTCATTCCTTCTCACCTTCTCTATGTTTTAGCTTTCAAGTTGTGTTAAGAAAGTTGGTTTGGTGCTTGGGAGTGCCTTTGGCCCTAAGTACTTGTCAATCCTTGTGTCACTTCATATTTTTTGATGAAGTCTTTTTCAACGTATTTATCATTTGTAATTAATTTAATGTATCTATGTTTATGTATCTATGACCTCCCGAATGGAGATAACTGCAATAAATCTTTATGTACTTTAGATTATGTAAAGGGATGGGTATATTTAGGAGAAAATAAAGGGAAAAAGTTCTCTTTTATGTAATGTGTATACTTGGTGAAGCAAGAAAATATTTTATGTTTTATGAAATTCTTAAATGTAGGTTAGGATTATGATGATTCATTAATGTATGAATGTGATGATATAAAATTGATTTAGGAAAGGAATATGCCAACATGTGAGATTGGTAAATTGTTAGAATACTTAGGGATAACTAAGAGGGGGGGTGAATCAGTTATCAACAACTTTATCTTTTTCTTATACTTATTAATCTAGATTGATACAAAGTAAATGCACATTCAAATAACACATTACACAACACATAAATTTGGTTATGGGGAAACCAAATGGTAAAAACCCCCAGTGGGAATTAGTACCCACAAAGAACTATACTATTTATAGTAATCCCTGTTAAAAGATCTTTCAACCCTGTTAGGATTTGTTCATTACAATGCAGTAGTATAGTGACCTGGTTAAGGTTTGGACCCTGTTAGGAGTCTTTTACAATAACCCTATTAGGGGTGGTGGACTCACTATCCAAGTGGTGAAGGCTAAAACCTTCTGGTTATTTGATACACACTGTATCAACAAGGTGAACTGCTATTTGTGGCACTGCTTGTCTGATCAGTTCCTTTTTGTGCACTGATGCTTTGACCTCTTGTAAATAATTAAAACAATCTTCTTTATGTTTTGAAAGCTTCTACTTCAATATCTATATTATCAACATATGATAAATATAGCTCTATTGCTTTAACACTCTGCTCTACTTTTCTTATCTCTAGCTTTCGCAACTCTTCTTATCACAAATGACCTTCTATAAGTATATATTCCAAGTATGAGATCATGGGACCTATAGGAAAACTCTTCTTAACATCCTTATCAGCTCTACTAAGCGCGCAAACATAATTATAACCGCACAAGTATAAACTGAATAGACGCGTCGCTTCACTAAGTCGGCTTCACCAATTTAACCATAACTTTGCAATATTCTTGAAATATATTTGGCACCTTTAGATTAATATCAACAACTCATAACTCATCATGAATATACACACACATATCCTGAAGATAGGCACAACTCAATAAACACGTTACATATGTCAATCTTAAACTGTTATTCCTCCAGAACTATAACCGTCAATAATAGAATTACATATCTTTACTAAAACATCATATCTGGGTCTGCGTGTATGAACATAGCATAATAAACATGTCAAAAAAATGTATCTATCCATGCAAGTCTTCATGTCATCATATGGATAATTACATACAGAAGAGCTGTTGTGTATTATATGTTGTCATCAATGACAAACATACAATCAATCAATTGTTCAGAATCAAATCTCCAACAATCTCCCCCTTTGGCATTGATGGCAACATATGATAAAAACAACTTCTGTTCATGGTGTCTTCTTTCTTTTACAATCTTCTCAATATCCTCATCAAGGATTCATCTACACTATTGTAGTTACATAGACTGTGTTTTATATGCATACTCCCCCATAGTATAAGCTCCTTGTATGTGTTCCTTGTTTTTCTCTTTGTTTATGTTCCTTTTTTTTAGTACATACGCCCCCATTGACATCAATGGCAAAGGGTGCCATAAACCATTATGCACAGGTACTACTCCAGAAGTAGAGTAGTCAACCATTCATCAGTCACACAGGACTGTTGTACTTGCTATTTTCTTTAATCACACTTAGGAGAGGGAATGACTCCCAACTTCTCCCTTAGATACTCAAAAGTATTTTTTGCTAAAGGCTTCATGAAAATGTTTGATAACTAATCTTTTGTGCTTACATAGTCCAATGTCACTTCCTTGTCTGCAACTTTTTCTCTCAAAAAATGGTACTTGATCTCTATGTGTTTTGTCTTTGCATGCATCACAGGGTTCTTAGACATATTAATAGTATTGGTGATATCACAATGAATAACAAAAGGATAATCACAATGAATAACAACAGGATAGTCAACCTAAATACCAAATTCTTTAACCATCTGCTTGATCCAAACAATTATTGTACAATTCAATGCTGCTACAACATATTCTACCTTTGTCATTGACTGAGAAATACAATTTTTCTTCTTGCTTGTCCAAGATACCAACTTTTCTCCAAGAAATACTGCTCCTGAGGTTCTCTTCCTATCATCAATACAACTTGCCCAATCTACATCAATATACACATGAAGTTGTGTATTCTCTGATTTAGGATACCATAAACCATAGTCTATAGTTCCCTTAAGATACCTGAATATCCTCTTGATTTGCATTAGGTGATTATACTTGGGTTCAGCTACAAATCTTCCAACAATGCCAACTACATTAGATATGTCAGGTCTTGATTGAGTTAGATAAATAAGCTTTCCAATCATAGATTTGTACAATATTTTATCAACTGTTGTGGAGTCATCATCTTTTGAAATTTTACTTCCTGTGATCATAGGAGT
>MU227872.1:267218-286639 GCA_018584345.1 Thuja plicata | reverse complement strand
TTCTTCCATGTCTTTCTGTGTGCATTCTTTGCTTGAACATCTCCTTCAAACATGTCTTCTAAATACTTCCATATGGTATATGCTTTGTCAATCTTCTTGATTTCAGAAAATTCACTATCAGATAAGGTGCTAATTAGGGCTTCTTTGGCAATTGCATTATTGGTAAATGTTTCCTTTTGTCTATTAGTAGCATCATTCTTTGCAAGGTCTTTCAGAGATGGAATTACAACTTCTTGTGTAGCAATCTCAAAGATCTCAAAGCCAACACATTGTAGATGTGTTATCATTTTTTTTTTCCAATCTAGATAGTTCTCTCCATCAAGCTTAGGACTCTCTTTTCTGAAGTATGCCATCTGATCTACCTTAAGCTGTTAGGCTTTCTCTCCAAGACACTTGGCTCTGATACCAATTGTTAGAATACTTCAGGGATAACTGAGAGGGGGGGTGAATCAGTTATCAGCAACTTTATCTTTTTCTTATACTTATTAATCCAGATTGATACAAAGTAAATGCACATTCAGATAACACATTACACAACACATCAATTTGGTTATGGGGAAACCAAATGGTAAAAACCCCAGTGGGAATTAGTACCCACAAAGAACTATATTGTGTATAGTAATCCCTGTTAAAAGATCTTTCAACCCTGTTAGGAGTTCTTCATTACAATGCAGTAGTATAGTGACCTGGTTAAGGGTCAGACCCTATTAGGAGTATTTTACAATAACCCTATTAGGGGTGGTGGACTCACTGTCCAAGTACTCATTGTCCAAGTGGTGAAGGCTACAACCTTCTAGTTATTTGATACACATTGTATCAACAAGGTGAACTATTGTTTGTGACATTGCTTATCTGATCAGTTCCTTTTTGTGCACCGATGCTTTGACCTCTTGTAAAGAATTACAAAAATATTCTCTGTGTTCTAAAAGCTTCTACTTCAATATCTATATTATCAACATATGATAAATATAGCTTTGCTGCTTTAACACTATGCTCTGCTTTTTGTATCTCTAGCTTTCGCAACTCTTCTTATCACAAATGACCTTCTATAAGTATATACTCCAATTATGAGATCATGGGACCTTTAGGAAAACTCTTCTTAACATCCTTGTCATCTCTACTAAGTGCACAAGCATAATTACAACCGCGCAAGTATAAACTGAATAGACGCGTCGCTTCACTAAGTCGGCTTCACCAATTTAACCATAACTTTGCAATCTTCTGGAAATATGTTTGGCACCTTTAGATTAATATCAACAACTCATAACTCATCATGAATATACACACGCATATCCTGAAGATAGGTGCAACTCAATAAACACGTTACATACATTGGCCTTAAACCATTATTCCTCCAGAACTGTAACCGTCAATAACAGAATTACATATCTTTAGTGAAACATCATATCTGGGTCTGCATGTATGAACATAGCATAATAAACATGTCAACAACATGTATCTATCCATGCAAGTCTTCATTTCATCATATGGATAATTACATATAGAAGTGTTGTTGTGTATTATATGTTTTCATCAATGACAAACATACGATCAATCAACTGTTCAGAATCAAATCTCCAACATAAATAACTAATTGATACTTAGGCAATATATGAATGATTACATGTATGAAAATATTATATTTCAAAGGGAAATGTTGAGGTATCAACATTAGGGAACCCGAGGAGGACCTAAATTATAAGAACCTTAATCTCATTAAGTATGTTAACTTCTCAAATCATTGTATAGTAACCCATGATGTTAAAAACAAATATTTACTTGAAACTTTAAAGGCCTAAAGCCTTGTTCTTCTAGGTTCCCTAGAGAGGCATGAAAAATTGGTATCAAAGCCCTAGGTTTCCACACTTGGAACTCTGGGACACGTAGCTCACCTATGCATAACATTGAGTATTTTTGCATTTTCTCTTTTTTATTTCATCTTTATGCTAGCAAAACTTGGATCCTAGAAATGAAGGCTTCATTTCTTGTATTTATGTTACATTGTCTTACAAGAATACACATGTTCTTCTATGATTGAGTTATCTTATATCAATTCTAATGTATTTTCATTCTGAGATCAATGATGTGTTCAAATGGATATTTTTCTATATTGATAAAGGTATGTTAATGAATTCCTGAGACTTGTGTGTGTCGTATTTTTGTTGTTAAAAGGCACTTGTATCCCTACAAAATTCAAATTTAATAGGATAAAAAATGTTTGGCATCTTAATTTTATCTCCTGGTACTACCTATGATTTATCCTATTGGAAATGTTGTGCACTTTATCTTCTCATAAATGCCCGATTGACTTTTGTTTAACCTACTCCAAGTGTCTTAGAATTGAATTGATTTTTCATCTCCAATATGAAGAAATAAATGGTTGTGGTAATATTTTATTTTATTCTTATAGGACTGAAATGGTAATAATTAAATTGCATGGCTAATAATTTGTATCTAGGAAAGAAATGTCGTGTCTTGTTTCAAATTTTCAAAATGAATCTTTCTCTTATACTTGACAAAAGATGAAAGAGAGTGGTAGCATAGATCATTGTGTGGAAGGAGAAACTAGGACACATGAGTGAATAAGGTTGTAATATATATGATTTAATTATCTCTCTCTTCCCCCTCTACTGTGACTTATTGAAGTAGGAAATTGAAAATTAAGGAACAAATAATTTATTGACATATGTATCTCTTTCTCTTCCCTCTTAAGAAATAATTTTTGAAGGACTAAAATTGTTTAGACACGGCAATAATATCTTAGGAAAATTTGTAAATGCTCAATTAGGAAACCCTTGGCTCAAGAACCTATGTCCCCAAGGTTTTATCATAGGCTATAATTTACATTTGCATTTAGGAAAGAGGTATGTTTATCCCTATTTTTGGTAAGAAGTTATATCCTTTCTGCATGCCATGTTAATTTGCATGGAAAATGAGTTAAGAAAACATAATAAATTAAGTCCCTAAGGAAATTATGTGTGATGTTGACTAAATGAAATGAATCATCGGTACTAATTATGGAAGTTACTACATTGAAATCAATGCCTTAGTAGTAGGAAATTAAAAACATTAAGTGGTTGATTGAATATGAATAAAGAGTTACTATGGTAAATAAATGTTAGGAGAACATTGATATGTATGTTACTAAATTTTCTACTTGGATATGAAGTTATCTCAACTAGATCACTTAAAATTTAACGTGTATGAGGTTAATGTTACAAATGTTTAAGATAATTAAAGATAGAAAAGTAGAGCTATAAATATTTGGATAATGCTTGAGGTTAAAATGTTTGGATGTGATGATGAAAGAATTGGTGGAAAGAGAGGTAAAATTAGGACTTATATGCTTCTCCTTATCCTAATATATTTGCAATTAATTTTAAAATAAAAATTAGAACAAACTCTTCACTTTTGTGTTCAAACATTTATTGGAAATTAAGCATGTGTTGGTAATTATGTAAGTGACAATATAACCTATTGTAATGAGTTCTAATATGGAACCCTAATCTAAAAACTAACATTATGATAAATTGAATGCATGGACTTTTCTCTTAGTATGGGTATTGTTTTGGTAATTGAATTATGATTGCTTCTATAGTAGAGTGATAAAAGATGTCTTAATGTATTGTTCTCCTTTGATACAATCTAAACATTTTGATGGTTCCTTCATGATGTTGAGAAATAACTTCATTCGGATTAAAGCATATATGTAAATTAATACATATATATATATATATATATATATATATATATATATATATATATTCTAATATAATCTCATACATATATGTTGAACGTATTTATTGCTTACTACTCAATGGCAGAACGATAACTATCATGAGTAAACCGATGAAAAAAAAAACATAATAAATAACATGTTAATACGATAATGATAGTGGTTATTGTTATCATTATTAACATGGAGTGTATCAATACCATGTTAATAACGATAACGATAACCATTATTATTATCATATTAACATGGTTGTTATAGACTATTACTAGAAATCGCACCTTAGTGTGCAATGGGAATGTCGTAGATTTATGGAAATGTCATTTAAGTATTTGTCCCTTTGTTTGTCAATCCTTCTCATCCTCTCTAGATCTCCTTATCTTAGTATCAATATATCTCACCGTCTATATATATGTCTAAAACTTCCTCTGTATCTCTCCCTCTCTATGTCTCCCTCTATATCTCCCTAGATCTCTTTCTATCTTTTCCTAATCCTCCCATTTTATATTCATCTCTCTCTCTCTCTCTCTCTCTCTCTCTCTCTCTCTCTCTCTCTCTCTCTCTCTCCTTTNTCTCTCTCTCTCTCTCTCTCTCTCTCTCTCTCTCTCTCTCTCTCTCTCTCTCTCTCCTTATGCTATATATTTCTATCCCTATCACCCCCCTCTACACACACACTATGTCTCCATCTAGACACATCTCCCTCTCTCTATTCATCCACCTTTGTCCATGATAAGATGATAGATTTTTGATGGGAAAGCATAAATGAATTTTTACGTATTAAAAAGTAGACTATTTAAGTGTCGTTCTACAAACAAGTATCATTGTAGAAGGAAGTCATGTACATAGTTTCTCCCTTATTACACACAATATGGATGTCATTTTAGTGCAAGAACTAATATAACACAATATAAAAGATATGCAATAGTGGAATAAATAGGTATTTGGGGCTATGAAATTAAACCATAACATTACTCATAGATTCTATGGAAGTGGACACAATCAAGATATGCATACTACCTCATAGATCATTAATGGATTCATCAAAACACATTAGAAGGCCATTGTATTTTTCTACACTAGTTAGAACTAATTGATATTAAGTAAGATAGTCAACCTAAAGATTTCTCTGATTGTATCTTGCCTGAATTCTTAAGCATGTTACCTAGGATATTTTCATAATGTTACCAATGGAAATATCCCTAAGAAAAAATGTGGTCTCATGGATTTCAATGATTGTAGGGTATGCATAGAATAGATTTGTTAAAAAGGCTTTAGAAACTCTCAAGAAAGTTCAAGTAGGTGTACAACCTGATTCAGCAACCTTTTTGAACATCCTACTTGTTCGTGATAAAAGGGGAGCCTTCGAATAGGGTATGGACATAGATATTCTTTAAAAATTTATTTTCTAATATCATAACATGCCTTGTCTACAATTCTACATCTTTCATATCCTACAATTGTGGCATTCCATAAGATGACATCTCTTCAAATAATTATGTCAAACAATCTAGGTGCCTTGCCTAGTCTTAAACATTTTGCATGCATGTCTGTTGGAGTAATTAATGGATGGAATTTTTGTTATAGTAGTTGATGAGATGCAAGTGGCAGATTACTTAAATAGGATATGTTTCTTAATATGTGCTAGTTGCATATTTTTTAATAGTATTTTGGATTAAAAAAAATTGTTCGCCTTTGATTGGCGTTGCAAACAGGTAGAGAGTTCTCCACCATTACTGATACAGGAGAATGCACAATTCCAGAGGCAGGGCAAGAAAAATGGAGTCTATGTATCTGGCTCTAGGATTTTCATTCCTCCATACTGCTGTGCTGCTATGGTTGTCCACCCGTCCCACCAGGACATACATATGGTAGTAGAACAGGGACAACTTGGTAATTAAGGTTCACCTACATGTTCTGAGGTAGCAGTTAATGGAAAAGTTTAGTGCATAAATTTGTGTGATATTGGTAGGGAAAAATGAAAAGAGATTTTAAATTATATTTCAGAGTCTTGGGTATCTGCAGATGAATTCATACTACTTTATTTCATTAATGAGGGTTGTTGGAAGAACATCTGTAACCTATGATGCTCTACTACATTAGAGGTGAAAAGGATTTTGAATCAGATGCAATAGGGATTTCAATTGGCAGGTTGAGTGACTTACTTGATAATTTATTGTGCTGCAACATTCTCTCTCCTTCCTCTAAAAGTCATTGTTCTCTCCTTTTCCCTCTCCACTAGATGGTTTACACCTCTAGAAGCATATTCCTCATCTCAATTTCTCACCTGGCATATTTACTCGTTGAATTGTACAGATAGAGTGGTAAACATATAGTCGATATTTGTCTCGGCCAATCCTCCCAGCTTGAAATTTTTAGGTTTGATTTCCAGCATAATGCTTAGAATATTGCATAATGGGTTGACTGTGCAGCTACTAAAGGATTTAAACATGTGGGGCTTAATATCGGCTATAGCCAAATTCACATACTACCTTCTCTTTTTGCTTGTCACTCTCTCACAGATTTGGAGCTAAATGTTTTACATTTTCAAAAATACCCACAAACTTTAGGGGATTCTTGTCACTTACAACATGTTCTTTGTCTAGGATTGAAAATTTGACTGATGAGAAGCTTCAACAGCTTATTGCATTATGTCCACATCTTCAAAAGTTGGTGCTGGAAAAGTGTTCTCATTTGAAAGATTTAATGAATTTGGTAGATTTGGAAATAAAATCATTGGCAGCAGACTGTCCTTGACTTGTCAAACTCAAAGTGGAGTATTGTCACAGCCTATCTAAATTGCAGGTAAATTTATGTGTGCTTCTACAAGACAATTGCTTCATATTTTGGGTCATTTGGAGGGGGCCAGCTTTAAAGCATGTTTAATCCACCTTGTTACAGCCAATCAGATTTTAGCTTTTCCAAATATTTGCTATACATTTGCTTCTTCTTATAGTGAAGTTGTAAGTATTTTAAGGCCCATTACATAGTGTTAGCTGTCATTGTAGCTTTATTGGTAGAGATGTACACAAAATATGGAAGCATAAACTAGACATGAATGTTTTAATGTAATGCTACAAGAAATGGGGTATCAAGGATATCATGATTACAAGAGGTGCATACAAATAGATTTGTTGAAAAGGCTTTGGAAATATTTCAGGAACATACCAGAACATGGTTTTGTGAACATGATTCATAAAGTTTCAATAAAATGTAACTGCTAGATTCAACAACCTCTGTCGCATCCTCCCCACCTCTCCACCTATCCAAAAATGGAAGTCTTGGAATAGGGTATGGACATCCATCAACACATAATGGTAGGGGGATTTTTGTCAGATGTTGTAGTTGTTCATGTTGTCCATCTCTGTGAATTTGGAAAATGACTTATTTTTCTGACTTATTATCATTTTTTTGACTTATTTTGTTTTAAAATTGACGACAGGCTGAAACAAAATGGTGGAGCCCATGCAAGGTCCTTTCATTTACTAATTCTTTATTTTCTTTCTAATAAATGTGCGACTGATGGAGAAGATACGCAGTCATTTTGGACTCTCAAAAGTTATGCAAGATGATGATTAAAAAGGATAAGATGAAAAAGAAGTTTAAACAATACAGTAACAAGTTAATGCTACAAATTTTTTAGTTTGTTAATGTTTATTCACCAGAATCCCCGATACCAACAGATTGCAAAAAGATAGCAAATACAATTAGATTGAATATGAAAATTTCAATAAAGGCATTGTTTGTGTCAGTGCCACATATAAATCATAGTACATTTACTAAAGGCAAGTTGGAAATATAGAATAGCACATAAAAATTCACCTTATGGTGGACTCTAAGAAGGTTTTACTGGGTTAGTTGTGCTTGAGAATGTTAAAATCTCCTCCAGAATAGTACTCCATGCCCCGAAATGTATGAGTCTGAGATTCAAAGTGGGTAAACAGAGATGGAAGAAAAGGATGGTCCACTATGCCTTAGTATTTCACAGTCACAAGATCTTTTTGACAAGCAGGATGGACCGTAAAATTTAGGATTTTGTTTTCATGGGCAAAAAATATATTATGAATAGTGCAATCATAACATCGGCTGTAGCAGTGATGACCCAATTAGGACTTAGTAGTGAGGACAGTGTATCATCTCAAAACTCCCCAAATATAAATTTGCTTGTGTTGACTTCTTTAAACTCACATTCCACATAGCTGTAGCTATCAGATTTAATTTTCATTTTTTCTTGTTCTCCCTCTTTGTCTTCTTCTAGGTTAAAATTGAGAAGAGGATCAGGGGAGAGTGGGAGCACAAAAGGCAGCCTCAAAACAAATTGCAGTTGATCCCATCTCAGCCCCCAAAAGAAGGGGTATCTTTTCACTTTCTTTCTATTGAGCCTCTCTGTCGGATCTTTTGCAAGTAGCCTATGGATAAGATCATGGAGAGGAGATGGGGAAGAGAAAGAGAAAAAGGGGCCCTTTCTCAATATATTAAAAAAAGTGTCCTTTCTACTTGACCCCCTGAAAGGCATCTTCCCGTGACTCATTTCATAGAGAAAGATGCGAAAAGACCACCAATTGATGGGGTAGGAGTGGAAGTTTCCCCAGAAGACCTCTGGTGTGATGTACTCCTTTGTACCCACAAGTGAATGAGACTTCCATTCACTACAATCTTATATGAGATGCATGGACAGATCAAAATCAATGAGTGTTATGTGCCCACTTTCTTGTTCCAAACTAAAATGTTCTCCGGCTTCGGATCTCGGTATACAATTCCTTTATCGTGTAGATACTCCAATGCCACAACCACCTTAGCCGTGAAAAACCTATGCATGGATGAAGACACGTCACCTAATAATTTTTGGAATCCAACTATTATGCAAAAGAAAGTTTGAACAGTACAATAACTAAGTTTATGCGACAAAGTATTCAGTTAGTTTATTATTTCAAAAAGATAGACGCAAAGTTTATTCACTAGGATACTCGAAACCAACTGACTAAGAAAAGATAACAAATGTAATTGGATTGATTTTAAAATTTCTGGTAAAGGCCCTTTTTAGGTCACTCCCAAGTCCCACATATATATGAGAATAAAGTAGGCCACACACATCCACTAAAGGAAAAGTTAGGAATACAAATATTCACCTTATGGTGGACTACGAGAAGGTTTGAGTGGGTTGCTTGTGCCTGAGGATGTTAAAATATCCTCCAAAATAGTACTCCATGCCCATAAATGTGTGATTTTAAGACTCAAATTGGGTAAGCAGAGATGGTAGAAAAGGATGATCCAAAGATGGCAGAATCTCCTTCTCTGTAGCCGCCATTTTATAGGTGTTTTTCTGTTGAAAAATCCCCTTATTCATCACTTTCATAGAAAAATGCTTGTTGGTGGGATGATGGAAAACCATGAAAACCATTCTCATGTTTCCTTGGTTGAGGCGCTTCACCAACCTGAGCTCTTCATAGGTGGAACGATCGATTAACTAGGACTCTGATTCAGATTCACAATTCAACAACTCCTCCATTTCTGCTTTCTCTTCCCTAAAAACTCATCCTTTCTTTCATTCCTTTACTTTGAAGGAGGTGTATTTATAGAATCAAATGAATTTTTTTCTGATGTGTCCACTTTTGCTACCCATGGGTAATAAGCCAATTGTAGAAACCCATTGCCCGCAGGTAGGAAGATTGAGCCACCAATGACAAAAATTGGTAGGGGTCGCGGAAAGGAATAAATCTATTCCTTTTTAATACACCTAATAATTTACCGAATCAATTCTTATATAAAAAGGATAAGGTTGGACAACTGTTAAAAGCTGATCAACGGTTAAGATGACTTTAATGGTAGTCATTCTGTCTTAACCATTTCCCACCGTTGATGTAAAAAAATAGCCTGGCCTTTTTCATATGGAAATGCCTATGGCATAATTATCATTGCCAACAGGTGTGTTTACATAGGGTTATGACCCTACATGGCATAATCCATGTATGTTCATTCCCCAATGTAGTTATACCCTTCATCATAATACCTATATATATGAGATATCGATGCTTGCTAGAAAACACAATCAATAACAGTGGAAATTGTATTATCACAACAAGCATACAATACTAGTATTATACATTATTAATATATATCAATCTCAGAAATATTATATTCAGACTAAGATATATTTTGGAAACTATAAGATTAAAGACTATTGATTTTCTCTATCATAGATCTATATTCCTTAACATGGTATTAGAGCCAAGTTGATAGAGAATAATATAAATAGTGAATTCTTGATTCAGAATATCAGATTTACATTCAGAGTTGAAGAAAGAACAATCATGGTGAATGGTGTTAGAGTGGAGGATAGACTCAAAGGTGCCTCCAACTTTTTATCATGGAAAATTTGAATTATAACAATTCTTCAATAAATTGAATTGGATTCATATATAGAAGAAGACAAAAGTATGCCCGAAGTTGAACTAGAGAAAACAACATAGAAGAGATGCAATAACAAGGCCAAGAAGATAATTATTGACACAATTAACGATCACATTCTTCCAACCATAGCCAAATTAAAAATGGCTTATGAAGTGTTCAAAACCATTCAAACTATTTATGAGATCAACAATGTAAGAATAATGCTTACCTTAAAACAAAAACTTGTGAATATCAAAATGAATAAAGGGGAAACAATTACATCATATTTTTTGAGAATTTCTGAATTAAGAGATCAACTTTATACCATTGGAAATAATGTAGATGATCTGGAACTATCCCTAATTTCCCTTAGAGGGTTACCAATCTCTTGAGACTATTTTATTCAGTGCATTAGCGGTCGACCGTCACTACCCAAATTTGATCAAATCACAAACGATTGCACTCAAGAAGAATCTCAACTAATCTCAAGAGGGATAGCTCCAAATAAAGAGGGATAAATTCAAGCACTACATGTTAATACAAAAAAAAAAAAGGAAAAAAGAAGTTTAAATGAAAGAGAGGAAATAATAATTTACAAAAATATAGACCTCTCTAAGGTCCAATGCTACAAGTGTGATAAGTTTGGTCACTCTCATAGGTTCTTTCCAAAAAGGAAGAAAACTCAAGAAACCATAGCGGAAGTCAAAGAAGTGGAGAAGTCTCTATTTTTCTTAGCCTTATCAAGTGAACTAAACTCAAATAAAAGAACTTAGATAATCGATAGAGTAGCATCAAGACATATAAGAAGATTTAGAGACCAGTTTGAAACTCTTGAAGGACACTCAACTGAAGAGGTCATAATTGGAGATAATTCCACCTACCCTATGAAAGGAATTAGAAAATGTTCAATTAAATTAAGAACCAGAGTTACATTGCAATCAAAGATGTTTTATTTGTACCAGGAACCAAGAGAAATTTGGTCTCTATTTTAGGTCTAGTTGATCAAGGATATCCCATCACCTTTCATGAAGATAAATTTGGCATAAAAGATTAGGTCATCTTCGGTATAGTTCCCTACCTAGTATAGGAAAGATCACCCCATGCTTACCTCATCTAAAAACTAAACATACTAGAATTTGTAAAGGTTTTGCCCCAGGAAAGAACTCAAAAGGGTCTTTTCCTTCGAGTGAACATAAATCAAAATTTGTACCAGAACTTGTCCACACTGATTTGTTTGGACCAATGTCAATACCCTCACTAGGGGATATTTGTATTACATAATCTTTGTTGATGATTACTCTAGGAAAACTTGGATATATTTCCTAAAACTAAAATAATTAAATGAAGTATTATTAAAATTCACATAATTTAAATCCTTAGTGGAAAATCAAACTGGGGAGAAGATAAAGACTCTAAGATCATATAATGGGGGTGAATATATCTTTGAAAACTTTAAATAATTTTGAATGTATGTTGGGAATAAGAGGGAGTGTACAGTACCTTATAATCTACAACAAAATGGAGTTACAGAAAGATAAAATAGAACTATCATTGAAGTCGCCAAAGCCATGATGCATGATCAAAACATGCATATCTCATTCTAGGATGAAGCATCAAATACAGCTATGTACATCCAAAATAGATGTCCTCATTCAATTTTAGAGAATATAACACCTGGAGAAGCCTTTACAGGGAATAAACCAGACTTAAGTCATCTAAGAATCTTTGGGTGTCATGTATACATTCATGTTCCTAAAGAAAAGAGGACCAAACTAGAACCCTCCAAGAAGAAAGGCATTTTTTTTACTATATTGAAACCACTAAAGGATACAAAGTCTATATTCTAAGACAAAGATCTATTAAGATCAGTAGAGATGTAAAATTTGAAGGAAATACTGCTTATAAAAATACAGAAGATGATCCTGTTAGAATGAATTCAGAATAACTGAGAGGGGGTGAATTAGTTATCCTTAGGTCTAGATGTGCCCATTTAAAACTTTATACCAATTTGAACAATTCAGATCTACTCAGCAGCAATAATACAAAAGTGTGCAGTTTATTGTACTAATGAAATAAGCTTGTAGAAACTTTAACAGTAAAACACAACATAAGAATTCACACATTTTGACACCATGATTTAACGTGGAACCCCAATATGGGAAAAGCCACCAGTAACATGCTACCAAAATTTTCACTCTTCTGAAGTGAGCTCTGTTAGGAGCTAACCCTGTTAAAGGTTACAAAACACACTGTCAAATGTGACCTGGTTAAAGGATTTAATCACCCTATCATGAGTGGCCTTGTTAGAGGACTTAGAACATTCCAATCTTAATGTCACCTTTCTCAAAATATTTATATAATGACTTTTAGGTCAACCTAGTTAAAGGATTTAAACTGATACAATGGTTAGAAATTAATCAGCAGGTTTGATCTAATTCATACAACTTACTTTGCAATCTAGATCCAATTCAGCTCTTATGCTAGTTCACTGAGTGGCCTCCATTCTCATCTCAAACTCTAGATCTACTTGGGAATCCATCAAGCAATCTCTCTCTCTACTTCTCTGCTTATCCTTCTTTTCTAGATCATTCCAGTCAGTCAATTAACCATGCAATCCTCTTTCATACTCTTCTATTATTACTCCACACTGTGAATAACTACTTTAGGTTATCATATACCTCTTCATCTAGGTTAGATAAACCTTTGCCACTTAATCAAGATCATAGATCTTAGGTTAGGTCAGATCCAATGGATCTTTCCATCATTACATTTAATTTATTTCTCCAATACAATCACCAATTAAATCTTGAATCCATGTGTTAATAACGGTTTCCCATGCATTTAATCAATGTGAACCAAAATTAATTATCCATAATAAACTTCACATATTCCAATAAATTCAATTATGTCGGCCAGAGATCTCAAATCTCATCAATTACCAAAATATTGTTGCTTGGCCAACACTGTGTTCTTCTGCTTAGTTGCCTCTATATTCCTCGGCATTTCACTAGTGCTCGGCCATCACTGGCTTCACTCGGCATCAACTTCACTTTGCTCAGCATCAAATTCTCTTTTCTTAGCATCAACTTCTCAGTGAAAGATAAACAACATATCACTTTGCCAATGTGCCAAATGATCAAGTACCCTTGCGTTTACTCATAACTCAACCATTTTCCTCGGTCTTCTTGTTAGCCTTTTCTTCACATTAATAGATATGGTACTCAAATAGATAGCAATAGTCTTACCAGTTAAGATTTGACATCAATGACAAAACAACAATCATTTCCATAGTAGCTTTCCAAACAATCTTTCCAACAATCTCCCCCTTTGGCATTGATGGCAACACTAAACAATAAAGAAATCATTTTTAACCATAGTTACCATACAATCCAAAAAGTCTACCTGTGTTCCTTGATATGAACAAATCTTCATTAATTTCTTTACCTTAATTTTGATTCTCATCTTGTAAAACTTTTCTCCCTCTGTGTCTGTGATCACACTAACATCTTTCTATTTTCGTTCATCAATCTCTTTTTCAGTAAACTTCTCCCTCTATCTTTCTCAGTATATTTTTCCCTCTTTGACAACAATGCCAAATATGTTGACATCTTCATCATGCATATTCTTCTATTCTAAACTTTGTATCATGTTGTTCCTATCATCTTTCTTATGAATGATTTTCTTTTTTTTCCTTGTCTGTCTTTCAGAACTTTAGGCAGTATCCTAAAGTGTGACTGCATGTGCATCAATGTGAAAAATATTCTAAATATAACATTTGATGCAACAGTACCATTCTAAACTAATTAGCCTTAGTTAGGGGAATCACCCCCAATTTACCTCATAGATTCTCATGAGCATCCTTGGGTAGTTCCTTTGTAAATATGTCTGCTAACTGTACCTTAGTGTTCACATACTCTAGTCTTACTTCTTTCTTCTGAACTAGCTCCCTCAAGTAATGGTACTTGATAGCTATATGCTTTGTCTTAGAGTGTATTATAAGGTTCCTAGAAATATTAATGGTACTCATGTTATCACAATATATGACAACTGGTTCTGTGATCTCTTCTTTCATACCTTTCAGTAGTATCTTCAACCACACAATATTAGAACAATTAAATGTTGCTGCCACATACTCGGCTTCAGCTGTAGATTGTGAGGTGTAGTTTTTTTTCTTTCTTGTCCATGAAACTAATATTTTTTCCAAAAGAAATACTCCTCTTGTGGTTCTTTTTCTATCATCAACATTTCCAGCCCAATGAGAATCGGTATAAAATCTAAGTTCAAATTTATCATTCCTTTTTTAATATAGACCATATTCATCTGTTCCTTTCAAATATCTCAGAATCCTTTTTACTGCCATCATATGAGTTTCCTTGGTATTGGCATAAAATCTAGCAACAATTCCAACAGCTAATGTAATATCAAGTCTATTATGTACAACATATTGTATTTTTCCAATCATTGATATGTACAATGTTTGATTTACTTCTTTTGTCTCATCATTTTTGGTTAACTTCTGTCTAGTAGCCATGGGTGTACTCACTGGTTTTGAATCTTCCATACCAAAAGCTCCAATTGTTAGAATGACTTCAAAATAATTGAGATGGGGGTGAATCATTTATCCTCAGGTCCAGATGTGCCCATTTAAAAACTTTATACAAATTTGAACAATTCAGATTTGCTCAACAGTAATAATACAAAAGTGTGTAGTTTATTGTACTAATGAAATAAGCTTGCAAAAAATTTAACAGTAAAACACAACATAAGCATTCACACATTTTGACACCATGATTTAATGTGGAAACTCAATATGGGAAAAATCACCAGTAACATGCTACCAAAAATTTCACTCTTCTGAAGTGAGCTCTGTTAGGATCCAACCCTATAAAAGGTTACAAAATCCACTATCAAATGTGACCTGGTTAAAGGATTTAATCACCCTATCAGGAGTGGCCTTGTTAGAGGACTTGGAACATTCCAATCTTAATGTCACCTTGCTAAAAGGATTTATACAATAATTGTTAGGTCAACCTAGTTAAAGGATTTAAACTAATACAATGGTTAGAAAGTAATCAGTAGGTTTGATCTGATTCATACAACTTACTTTGCAATCTAGATCCAATTCAGCTCTTATGCTAATTCACTGAGTGGCCTCCATTCTCATCTCAAACTCTAGATCTGCTTGGAAATCCATCAAGCAATCTCTCTCTCTACTTCTCTTCTCAGCCTTCTTTTCTATATCATGCCAGTCAGTCAATTAACCATGCAATCCTCTTTCATACTCTTCTTTATTACTTTACACTATGAATAACCACTTGAGGTTATCATATACCTCTTCATCTAGGTCAGATAAATCTTTGTCGCTTAATCAAGATCGTAGATCTTAGGTTAGGTCAGATCCAACAGATCTTTCCATCATTACATTTAATTTATTTCTCCAATACAATCACCAATTAAATCTTGAATCCATGTGTTAATAACGGTTTCCCGTGCATTTAATCAATGTGGACCAAAATTAATTATCCATAATAAACTTCACATATTCCAATAAATTTAATTATATTGGCCAGAGATCTCAAATCTCATCAATTACCAAAATACTATTGCTTGGCCAACACTGTGTTCTTCCACTCGGTCGCCTCTGTATTCCTAGGCATTTCATTGGCACTCGGCCATCACTGGATTCCCTGGGCATCAACTTCACTTTTCTCAGCATCAACTTCTCAATGAAAGATAAACAACATATCACTTTGCTAATGTGTCAAATGATCAAGTACCTTTGTGTTTACCCATAACTCAACCATTTTCCTTAGTCTTATTGTTATCCTTTTCTTCACATTAATAGATATGGTACTCAAACATATAGCAATAGTCTCACCAATTAAGGTTTGACATCAATGACAAAACAGCAATTGTTTCCATTGTAGATTTACAAACAATCTTTCCAACAGATCCAATCACAGAATTAGATGAAAATTATACAATTGAGAATCAAAGGGATAATATCATAGAAGATCATGAACCTCCATCATCTAATTTTGAGAATACTGAAGTTCCTAACAAAAATAAAAGGCCACTATGGGCAATAAAGATGATTCAAGAAAATAATGTGGAACCTAATGAAATCTTTAGAGAGAATAAGAAAACAAGAAATCAAACATGCTATGTTGCACTCCTAACTGAGCTTACAAAATCTAAACCATCAAATGTTGAAGAGGCTTTATCATGTCAAGCTTGGAAAGATGCAATGATTGAGGAATACCAATCTATCTTAAAGAATGATGTCTAGGATATTGTACCTAGACCAAAAGACAAATCAATTATCTCTTCAAAATGGTTATACAAAATCAAATACGCACCAGATGGTAGTATTGAAAAACACAAAGCCTAATTTTTTTCCAGAGATTTTTCTCAAAAGGATGGAATTGATTACGAATAGACATTTTCTCCAATTTTCTGATATGCTTCTGTAAGAACCATTATTGCCATTGCAGCATCTAAAGGATGGAAGATACAGAACATGGACGTAAAGTCAGCTTTTTTGAATGGTGTTATTGAGGAAGAAGTATATGTAGAACAACCTAAAGGCTTCGCCACACATGAAAAAAATCTCCATGTGTGCAAACTGAAGAAAGATCTCTACGATCTTAATCATGCCCCTAGGTAATGGTATGAAAGGATAGACAGTTATCTCTCCAAGCTAGGATACTCCAAAAATGTAGCAGATCCTAACATATACTTCAAAATATCAGATGGTGGTATGTTAATACCGATTCTCTATTTTGTTGACTTTTTATTAATAGGTGAAGATAATCTTATTGCAAAATGAAAACAAGATCTTGTGGTTGAATTTGATATGAAGGATATAGGTCTTCTGCACTATTTTCTCGGTCTAGAAGTATGGCAAAAGGAGAACTATATTTTCCTAAATCAAGGAAAGTACACCATTGACATCATGATCAAATTTGGAATGATGGTTTGTAAACCAATATCTACTCCAATGGAAACAAATCTTCATAAACTTAAAAGTGAAGCAGAAGATTTAGAACCAATAGATCCTACATACTATAGACAAATTATTGGATCTCTTATGTACTTGGTAAACACTCACCCTAATAGTTGTTATGTTACTAATGTGTTAAGTCATTTCATGTGTGAGCCTAAGAAGATTCACCTAATGGTTACTAAGAATATTCTAAGTTACTTGTGTGGTACAATTGAACTTGGCCTGAAGTATGAGAATATTGAGATTCAACTCCATGGGCATTCTGATTCTGACTGGACAGGCAATTCCATTTATTGTAAAATTACTACCGGATGTTGTTTCAGTCTTTGATCGGCTATGTGATGCAGGATCTTCTTGGGTCATTGGAAATCTTGCACAACCAAAAAGATTTTTTCTTATAGTTATTTAATTTGTTCTATGTCGCTCGGGTTTTGCTGCTCGGGAATGCTTGTCTTTATCATTCGAGTTATGTTGCTTGGGCATGCCTATCTCTATTGCTTGGGTTCTATCTCTTGGGAATGCTTGTTTTCTTGTTGCTCGGTCATGCTTTACTAATAGGTCTCTTGTTTCTTGGGTTTTTCTTCTGACACTTGGGTTCTATTTTTCTATTGCTCGGGGTGTTCTTTGCCTGAGTCTCTCTATTGCTTGGTCATGCTTTGCCTGAGATGCTTATTTTAGGAGTTGGATCTTTGGTCGACTTCTTTAATTAATTTTTCTTGATTAGTTTATATGGGGTCTCTCATTGGGATCTATGTGGACCTAAATCTTGGTCTCTCTTATGAATTTGAGCGTCGGCCTCTTTGGAAGACTCTTGTATATATTTGTTTGTATGTTCTTAGTTTAGGATATATCATTCTTAGAGAAAGAAGCCAAATGTTTAGATATTGAGATTGAAGGTATGTGATCTTTGTTGTATGAAGATCTTATTATCACTCATTGAATATATGGTTGAAACTGGGAAGGTCTTATACCCTGGAATGTAATGAGTTTGATCAATTAATGATAAATGGATCTTTGTGTTTTCTTCTCTCATTGTGTTGTTTGGCTTTCGCATTGGTTCTAAAAGATGGTTTGATGTTTGGGAGTTCCCTAGGCCCCATTTCCTTTCCCCTCCTTGCATCAGGTGGTATAAGAGTATTGGTGATATCTAAGTTCCTTCTTGTAAACCCTAACCCTAGTTGGTATTGTTGTGGGGTAGAAGATTGTGATCTAACCTATAATTGTAGAGGGATTCAAGATGGTTCATGGGAGAAGAAATGCAAATCCAAGTCTAGCTGATATGATTAGACATATGGCTACTAGATTGAAAGTTGTTGAGACATCCTAGTATAGAGGAAGACATCTTGATGATGTTAGTGATGATGAAATTGAAGAGGTTCATGGTGAAGTTGCACCTGCACCTGTGATGAATTAGGAAGAAGAGTGATTCCTAAGAGCCTTGATAAGTTTGAAATCCACACCTCAGTTCAATCCTCTTGAGTATAGTGGAAAATTGGATTCTAATGAATTGATTGACTGGATAACTGACATGGAAAAGTATTTTGAATATGAGAATGTAGCAAAGAATAAGAAGGTGAATATTGCAAGCACAAAGTTAAAAGGTCATGCATCCTTATTGTCATGCCCAAAACTAGGGCAAAACACACACACAAATGTTTTTTTAAAAAGAACATAAGAACGTACAACTAACAATGGTTGAGTTGGAAAGGTGATAGAAAATAGAGTTAACCTTCAAATTATAAGGTATATACGTAGACTGAATAAGGGTCATGTCACAAACTGATGCAGAATTGGGTATCAACTAGTTCCACGGGTTATATGAATACTCAACTCAGGTTGATCTAACTTTGACCCCATGTTTAGAATCATGATGGTAGTTAATGGTTATGAACATAAGCTGATCTAGGTTTCCCTAATGCTTACTTAACTTTTAACCTAGATTACAACTTAATCCGTTCAAGTCTAGTTCCAGATAACATTAACTACTAGATCAAGCCTAGTCAGATTAATATTCTACTCCCTATTAAACAACCTACATGAAACATTTAACAATTGACAAGATTCAAATTGAGTAATAATTTCACTATACCAAACAACTATTAATTAAATCCAATAGCTAAAATCAAATCTGCTTTCCTAACCTACTAACATCATTAATAAAATTATTTCCCTATGATGAAAACACGTGCATTCCTAATCCATCAATTCCTAACATACAACTTTAAATTAACCTTTTTATTAGACATTTGAAATATCCTCTAATTCAAAATTTAAATTAACCTTTAATTGAAATCG
>MU227872.1:235687-255840 GCA_018584345.1 Thuja plicata | reverse complement strand
ATACTCCATGAAATTATCCCTCTTCTCCAAGAGAAGAGACTCTCACTACAATGGAGAGCCCAACTAACCCCTTCACCCAAGGCCACTTATTCCCTTCCCAAAGGGTGAGTAATGCCTTAACTCCCATTAACAATACTCCCAATCTAAAGAAACAAAAGTTGATACAAAAATTCAAATGCATTCCCTACCCAACACATGACAATAAAATTTACATACTACAACACTATACAAGATTACATACATGAATCCCATACAATATTTAATATTCATAAAATAATACATCCAAATTTTCTTGCAAAAAATCAGGCACTCCATGGAAAGAGACACCAACCTTCCAAATGTGTTATGGAAAAATAAAACTTGAGAAGAACCCAAATCCTTATCCTTCATATTTCCAAAATCTTAATTGTCTCTAAAATTAGAGAGTGGGTGAACACCCACTAAGTATCTCAAAACCCTCTAAAAAGGCTCCCAAAAGTGTACTCGAGAACTAGCAATAATGAGACATGACAACTAGCCTTTTTGTATCCCCTCTTAATTGTGAGTTTATCAAGGAGTGTGGGACAAGTTAGATGCATGAGACCATCTCTATTTTTTCCACTTTTGAAAAGTAGACATTTTGGAGAGTCATAATGGTGACCTAGGTTTCTCCCATAGGTAAAAAGTAGCCCTAACCCAAGGTACCCCCTTAGGGTTAACTAATTTTGGTCAAAAATACACTTTAGGGTCACTTTTAATCCCTCCAGAGTACCCCTAAGGTTCAAATCCGAGTTCCAACATGATGGGATCCCTACAAGACATCTATATGCAAGTGATTAATATAATATCCTATAAGGTTAAGTGATTCTTTCCCAAGTCCTAAATGACATGTCACTATCCACATGGACAAAACAAGTGTCAAGTGACACCAACAAAATATACATCACATTCACAATGACATGTCCAAACAATAACATAAATTTAAACTATTAACACACATTCAGATTACATTTATAACAAGGGTCACATTACAATGAGGTTTCAACCCCTTATTGTATTAAACCTTGTCTTACTCAATTCACATGTGTTTAGCCCTGATCCTCCAAAAAATTCTATGGATCCCTTTCCTGCACACTAAACTTCGAGCATCAATAGTCCAAGATGATAAAATTACATGTAATATACATTTTCAATTCATAATTAGCAACATTAATCAGTAAGTAGAATTAAGCCCCTAATTAAAATTTTTCATACATAAATGTTTAAAACATAAGAATTCCTTAATCACCATGACATAAAAACAATGAAATAGTCAAGTCTAATCATGATTCGGTCTTCTCATCAATTCGTTGATCTAAACATATATAATCAAAATCAACCACCTGTTCTAGGTCTAATCCATATCAAAATATAATCCACACAATATAATCATCATCATAACATAATATCACGAGTCTCTGTCAGGATAAACAAAAAGTGTATCAATGTATCAAAACATAAAGTGTGAAAGTGTGATCGAGCAACAAATCTATGATGGGTCGGGGTGAGGCCTCACACTTATGGTGGGAACATCTACAATTGGATCGAAAGAAGAAAGGTAAAGACAAAATCAAATTATGGGATAAGATGGTGAAAATTTTGAAAGGATAATTTCTAGCTTGTGATTATCAGATTAACCTAATTAGGAGAATACAAAGCTTGAATCAGAAGGATAAATCTGTGAAAGACTATACTGAAGAATTCTATAGACTTGACATCAGATCTGGACATGTTGAAGATGAGGTGGAAATAACAGCAAGATACCTGAATGGCTTGAGGAGTTCTATACAAGATGAAATCAATTTGGTCAAGATGGAAAGCATTGAGGAGGCATATAAATTTTCCCTAAAAGCTAAGGAAAAGTTGAACAAAAGATATGAATAAAGACAAAGAGGCAGAGGTGGTAGATTCCCTAGAGGAAGAGGTAGATGTCATGGTGAAAACACTAGATCTAAACCAAGAAAGTCAGTTTTAGTCACATCACAAGATAAAGGAAAGACTGAATGGAAAGGTCAAAATTCATACCAAGGAAGAGGTAATTACTCTAGAGGTGGATATAGCAAAAAAGGGTTCCAAGTAACTTGTTACAATTGTGGTAAAGAAGGACATAAAGCCTTTGAATGTACACATGCAAGCAAGAAAGGTGGTATCATTATCAGAAATGCTTTGGTGCAAGAGGAACCTAAAAGTAGTCTCATGATCAGAAGGATACTATGGAGTGAGAAGGATAAACAAGATCTGATCAGGAAAAGTGTGTTCAAGACCAGATGCAGAGCTACAGACAAATTTTGGAAGGTGATTGTTGATAGTAGAAGCTTGAAGAATCTGGCATCTGAGGAAATGGTTGAAAAATTGTAGTTGGAGAGGATGAAACATCCAAAGCCCTATCAAATCTCATGGATCAAGGATGAGCATACATTAATGGTGAGTGAACAATGTTTTGTGAATCTGAAAATTGAAAAATACTATGATAAGGTGTTGTGTGATATTATGCCTATGGATTGTTGTCATATTTTTTTGGGAAGACCTTGGTAATATGATAGGCATGCTATACATGACAGAAGGTTGAATAGATTTTATATTTGGAATGATGGTAAGAAGAAAATTTTGTTACCTTTGGTTGAAGAATATGTTGATGAGTTATACACATCTATGAAATTTTGTCTGATAGAAGTTAGACAGTTTGTTAAGAATTTGAAAAGAAATGATATTCGTTATGCTTTGATTCCTAACAAACCAAGTAAGAATATAGAAGAAGACATTCTTGCAAAAGTTGTAAAGTTGCTCACTGAGTACAAGGAGATAATTTTAGATAATGTACCTAATGGTTTTCCACCAATGAGGGATATTATTCATTGTATGGATATGATTAGTGGAGCTAGTTTACCAAAAAAAGCACCACATAGGTTAAAACTGACCAAGAATGAAGAGCTTAACCAATAAGTTCATGAATTGTGAACAAAGGTTTGATCCGAGAAAGTTTGAGTCCATGTGCAGTACCTGTTGTATTGGCACCTAAGAAGAATGGAGAAAGTGCACTGATTCTAGAGCAATAAACAAGATCATAGTGAAGTATAGGTTTCCTATATTGAGAATGGATGACATAATGGATTTTTTGAGTGGAGCAAGGTATTTTACCAAAATTGATTTAAAAAGTGGATATCATTATATCAGAATTAGAGAAGGTGATGAATGGAAGACTATTTTAAAGACAAAGAAAGGTTTGTATGAGTGGTTGGTTATGCCTTTTGGTTTAACTAATATACCGAGTAATTTTATGAGGTTAATGAATGAAGTTTTGAAGAAATTCTTGAATAAGTTTGTGATTGTATATTTGGATGATATTTTGATATTTAGTAAGAATAGAGAAGAGAATTTGATGCATATAAGGCAAGTGTTGTAGAGATTGAAAGAGGAAAAGTTGCTGATAAATTTGAAGAAGTGTTCCTTCATGAAAGAGGAGCTTGTGTATTTGGGATTTGTGATTTCAGTTGATGGTTTGAAGATGGATCCTAAGAAGGTTGAAGCTATACTGAATTTGCCTACACTTGAGAATTTTAGTGAGGTAAGATCATTTCATGGATTGGAAAGTTTTTATAGGAATTTTATCAAAAATTTCAGTTCTATTTGTAATGCTATGACTGAGACAACGAGAGGAAACAAAAGAGAATTCAAATGGACACATGGAGCTGATAAAAATTTTGAGTAATTAAAGTTAAAGGTTGTTGAATTACCTGTGTTAGCCTTACCTAATTTTAATAAGGTATTTCAAGTTGAATGTGATGCAAGTGGAAGTGCAATTGAAGCTATGTTGACTCAAGAAGGTAAACCTGTTGCTTTATTTAGTGAAAAGTTGAATGATGCTAAGAGGAAATATTTTGTCTATGATCAATAGTTCTATGCTATTGTTCAAGCTATGAAGAAAAGGAGACATTAATTGATGCCAAATGAATTTATGTTGTATACTAATCATAAGGCTTTACAGTACTTGGGTAGTCAAAATAAGTTGAATCAGAGACATATGAAATGGGTAGAGTATTTGCAGAACTTTAGATTTGTGATTAATCATAAGAGTGGAGTTTCTAACAGAGTTGCTGATGCATTGAGTAGAAGAATATCTTTATTGAATGAAATGAGAATTAAAGTTCTTGGTTTTGATGACATGAAGCATTTGTATGAAAGTGATCTTGATTTTTTTGAGGAGTGGAGAGTGTACAGATCACCTGATTCAAATCAATCAAGTAAGTATGAAGACTATTTCATTCAGGAATACATGTTGTTCAAAGATATTTAGTTGTGTATACCAAGAGGATCAATGAGAACTAATTTGATAAAAGAGAAACATACTAGTGGATTGGCTGGACACTTTGGTATTGATAAAACATTGATTTTGTTGAAGGAAAGGTATTTTTGGCCTTAGTTGTATAAGGATGTTTAGAAATTTGTGAAAATATGTGGATTTTGTCAAGTTGCAAAAGGAGTGAGTCAGAATACTAGTTTGTATACACCTATTACTGTTCCTAAGAAACCTTGGAGTGATATCAGCATGGATTTTATTATTGTCTTACCTAGGATAGCAAGAGGTAATGATTCCATATTTGTTGTTGTGGATAGATTTTCTAAGATGACACATTTCATACCATGTAAGAAAACATCAGATGCAATACACATAGTAGATATTTTCTTTAAGGAGATTGTCAGATTGCATGGATTACTGAAGAGTATCATCTTTGACCGAGATAGTAAGTTTGTAAGTTATTTTTGGAGAACATTCTGGAAGAAGTTGGATACTGAGTTGAAGTTTAGTTCTACATTTCATCCACAAACTGATGGACAAACAGAGGTTGTAAACCAAATTCTGGGTAATATGTTGAGATGCTTAGTTGGAGACACGCTAGGAAATTGGAATTTGATGTTGGCACAAGCAGATTTTGCATACAACAGTTCAATAAATAGAAGTACTGGAAAGACACCATTTGAGATTGTTCATGGCACAGAACTAAGAAGTATATCATATGTGAGAAATATTTTTTGTGAAGAGAAAAGGAGTATTGAAGCAAAAGACTTTGTAGAATTTATGAAGATGTTGCATGAAGATGTAAAACAAAAGATGGAGAAAAGTAATCAGAAATACAAAGAGAGTGCAGAAAGATCAAGAAGACACAAAACATTTGAAGGTGGTGATGCAATGATGGTTCATCTGAAGAAAGGAAGATTTCCTATTGGAATATATGGTAAAATGAAGATGAAGAAATTTGGTCCTTGAAAAATACTGAGAAGATTTGATAGTGGAAATCCTTATGAAGTTGAATTACATGAAGACATGAATATATCACCAATATTCAATATTTTAGACTTGTATGAATATCATGAACCTGATGAAGGAGTGACTATACCAAGTGATTATCCTAAGAAATAGATAGAAGAAGTTGAGAAGATTCTAAAACAAAGAATTGGCAGAAGCACAAGAGGAAAAGAATACATGGAGTATCTGGTGAAGTGGAAGAACAGGTCAATTGATGACTCATCTTGGATTTCTCAATCTAAGTTGGATTCATTTTAGGTTGGTCCTAATAAATGATTTAGAGAATCATTTCTTGTAACCCTAGGTGTCTAATTCAGGAGCATCTTGGGTCATTGGCAATCCTGCACAACCAAAAAAATGTTTGTTTATAGTTCTTTAATTTTTTCTCTGTCACTCAGGTTTTGTTGCTCAGGTATGCTTTTCTTTGTCACTTAGGTTCTATTTCTCGAGCATGCCTATCTCTATTTCTCAGGTTCTATCACTTAGGCATGCTTGTTTTCCTATTTCTTAGGCATGCTTTAATGATGGGTCTCCTGTTGCTCGGGTTTCTCTTCTGACACTCGGATTCTACTTTCTTGTTGCTCAGGGTGTTCTTTGCCTAAGTCTCTTTTTTCCTCGGTCATACTTTTCCCGAGATGCTTATTTTGGGAGTTGAATCTTTGGCCGACTTCTTCAGTTAATTTTCAAGGCTTAATTTATGTGGGGTCTCTCATTGGGATCTTTGTGGACCTAAATCTAGGTCTCTCTTATGAATTGAGCGTCAACCTCTTTGTTGGACTCTTGTATATATTCATTTGTATGTTCTTAGTTTAGGATATATCATTCTTAGAGCAAGAAGGTGAATATTTAGATATTGAGATTGAAGGTCTATGATCTTTGTTGTATGAAGATCTTATTGTAATTCATTGAATATATGGCCAAAACTGGGAAGGCCTTATATCCCAAAATGTAATGAGTTTGATCAATTAATCATAAACAAATCTCTGTGTTTTCTTCTCTCATTGTTTTGTTTGGCTTCCGCATTGGCTCTACAAGGTGCTTTGGTGTTTGGGAGTTCCCTAGGCCCCATATCCTTTCCCCTCCTTACATCACTATGATATCCTGGTTCAGTAGGAAATAGTTTGCAGTTGCTCAAAGTTCCACTAAAGAAAAATATATGGTTTCCTCCATGGGAGCGCATGAAGCAGTATGGCTGAGAAAGTTAATTTTTTGACTATTTGGGAAACCCTTGAATCCCATCGTGATTCACTGTGATAATCAAAGTTGCATCAAACTTTCAGTAAATCTAGTTTTTCATAATTGATCCAAGCATATAAAAATTCCTTACCATTACATAAGAGATATGGTAGACAGATATGTTATCAAATTGGTTTAAATCAGCATTGAAGAACAAAATGTAAACATTTTCACCAAGCCCCTTGCCAAGTTGAAAATAGAATGCTTCAGAGGTAAACTTGGTATGACTAAATTATAGTTGAGATTTTTGAGATTGAATCTTAGTCATATGTATCGTATATTCATGAATATTATAATGTAAAATATTACAATATTATATTTGTGTGTTATATCATGGAAGGTGATGATCTTTCATGTGATATATGGTTAAGGTTTCTATTGTAAGGTGACGACCTCAACAATAGTTTGACCTATTATCAAGATTGACTACATTAAGTTGTTGTCCCAGAATGTGTCAGATATCTTGATACTAAAATTGTGATGTTATCACTTAGTGTTTTGATAACGATTATATCATGATTGACTCCATTAAATTGTTGTCTTAGACTGTGTCAGATATCATGATATTGAGATTCTTGATTTATTATCATGACAGACTGCATTAGATTTTTGTCCCAAAGTGTTTTGGAGGTCATGATTATTTGTATGTAAAGATGGACTATGTATGTCCAAAATTATAATACTTGTGATATTGGATACTTCAGTGTCATCCTAGGATCAAGGTTGTTATTTGATAGACTTCATTTAGTTGTTGTCCCAAAGTGTCAGAGATCAGATAACTTACATTTCTCTAAAATATAATTTATATGCAAGCTTTTCAAAATGATTCAAAGATGTTTTTCAAATCCTCTCTTGCTAAGAGGGAGTGTTGAGAAATAGCTTCATTCAGATTGAAGCATATATGTAAATTAATATATATACATACATGTTAGAGTGAAAATTATTTATATATATATATATATATATATATTCTAATATAATCTCATACATATAAGTTGAACATATTTATTGATTACTGCCCAATGGAAGAACGATAACTATCATGATTTTATCATCGTGAGTAAACTAATGAAGTAAAGCATAATCAATAACATGTTAATATGATAATGATAGTGGTTATCATTAATGTTATTAACATGGAGTGTATCAATACCATGTTAATAACAATAATGATAACCATTATTGTTATCATATTAACATGGTTGTTATAGACTATTATTATCATTGTTGACCGGTGTGTTTACGTAGGTTCATGACCCTACGTGGCATAAGCCATGTATGGTCATGCCCCTACATAATCATACCCTTCATAATAATACCTATATATATGAGATATCAATACTTGTTGGAAAACACAATCAATAGCAGTGGAAATTGTATTATCACAGCAAGCATACGATACTAGTATTCTACATTATTAATATATATCAATCTCAGAAATATTATATTTAGACTGAGATATAGTCCTGGAAACTATAAGATTATTGATTATTGATTTTGTCTATCATAGATCCATATTCATTAACACATGATAGAGATTTTTTTCATGTCTTTTGAAAGATTTCTTAATAAGATCGTGTGTTAATGTAAGTGGTAAGATTTGAATTATTAGTCTTATAATTGAAAAATTAATTGTGTGATAGTAATGTTTTATGTACTTTCCTTGTGAAATAATTAACCCCATATAAATCTTTTATACCCTTATGTTTTAGAGGGCCTAAATTTTGGAACTCCTATTCATAATAAAGACTTTCATGTTATATTTTGAATGTTAAAACGTAGCTTTTACTCGTAATCACCTTTGTTCCATGTAGTGTGTAGTTACCACAAGGTGCTATGTTATGTTAAAGATAATGTTATTTAATTCCTTATAAGAATAGTAGATTGTGAATTACTGATGTCATGATTTTGTGAGTTTGTTATCTATTCATATTAGATGTTAGGAATTGGAGACATTATCATCCTTGCCTCCTTTATAAGTTGTAATAAATGGAAAATTTGATTGTAATATTTTTAATATTGTTTTATGCCTAATGCATTAATGTTAAAACCTTAGCAAAAAATTAAGTTACAAGCTAGTTTTTTTTATAAAGAAAAATAATTAGTAACTCAATCGAATTGTAGGTGTCTTGTTGACTAGCTTACTACATGAAGTGTCAAAATTGTATAGTTATTTATGTTATTATGGTAGGCTTATCAAAAATATCTTGTGCTTGAACCAAAATAATCATGCTAAATTGTAATAAGGTATGTTTTATCCAAATTATTGATGGAATGATTAATTAGAGAAGAAAAGTTTGGAATTCAGTTAGATAACTATTTATAACTTATGAATGAGGAGTAGTTTAGTACTTTGTGACTTCCATGAGTAATTCAAATCTAGGGGGGATTTAATACCCCTCTAACCAAAATATGATTTTTCTACTTTTGTTAGATCCTTTTGGGTGTGGTAAGATCTTTTGATGCTTCTCTTAGTGCTTAGATATTTGTGATACTTTTCTAATCTACTCCAATATTTCATTCTAATGATTTCATTAACTAGCACCTGTTGATCCTAATCTTATACATACTATTTTAAGGGATCTTTTTATGTGTGTCTATCTCCACTTACATGTTTAAGACCTTTCTCTACCTATATATGTTTAGGATGTTATGAGATATGTGCTTGATAGATATAAAAGTGATTGTTATACATGTTTCTATTAAGGTTAATTTGGATGAATCATGTATTTTACTTGGTTATTCTATATGTTGATCATGAGGTTGATGACTAGGTTAAGGTAATTAACACTACTCATGCTCTCTTTATGTGATAGTCTCTTTATGGTTTATGCTTTGAAATAATCAACCTAACCTTTATCATTGATAAGTTGTGGTGGATAGACATACATTTACAGATCGTTAATGATGTTCCATGATTATATTAATTGATTATTAAGATTGATTATGTACTAACCTAAGACATATATATGATATTGTTGATGGACTATGTTTCCTAGATTATTTTTTGCTGATATGATTCAAACTCACAAATTATATTTCCAATGACTTAGATATATTTTTTATGATTATGGTTATGTTCTGCATTGGTAATCATGAGTTGATTTTCTCTCTTTGGTTATTTGAGTTGATTATCTATAGATTTTGATTATCTCCTTAATTATTTAATTTTATTATGAGACTAACCCAATGGATTATAATTCTAATGATTATTTATGTTGATGCTACATTTTTGCGTGTTTCTCTAATGTGTTTGTATGACTTGGGATGAAGTCGTAATTACTCACATAGATGAGGTCCACATAATGTCTCGATCCCAGTCATCTATCTGAATTATCTTCTTTTATATTTATATATGTGCACATGTATTTCTACTATGTGACGTAGGCTTGCAGGTACCGGGCATCGACTTCATTTGGCTTCATAGGTCTGATCATGCCCTCAAAATCCTCGATAATTATTTTTTTTGTGGAGATAGTACCAAGGTCCTCGCAAGGATAACCCAATATTTGTCCTATGTTTATGGTCCTTCACACCTCGGTTGGTTTTTCTTGTTGGTCTTGAGTATTTTGATCTTTTGACTAGTTGGAATTATGTTCTGTAATTATTGTCTTAGGTGAGTTTTATTCCTTGGTATGAATAATCTATATGCCTTGATCATGATTTTGATATGGATGTGTGCAAATCGTAATAGTTTTATGCCTAGGATTGGCTTTGATATGATTAATTAATAGAAATACCATTTTGTGCTCTTTTGTATGAGTAAATAATCTAAATATAATATTAAAATATTATAGACATAATAGACTAATGTAAGGACATCATATTATTTTAATTGTAATTTAAATTGTGAAATAAATCTATAGGTACATATATATACATAGGCATATGGGTGCACACACACACACACACACACACACACACACACACACACACACACACACACACATATATACAAGTATTTTATAAGGTTGTATATAATTATCATTAATAAAAGAGGATTATATAAATAAATATTTGTGAGCTTAATAAATAAATTATTAATATGTGGGGACGGATAGTTAAGTTACCTTGGTGGTAATTGGAATATTAGTGAAAGTAAAAGAGAATAGTAAATTCATGATATAAAAATTAAACAATAAACAAATAATATAACAAAAATTTTATAGTAATAAAATAAGTTAATGGTTTTGGAAGTTGGTATTCCTTTGAACTGCTTGCCAACCATACAAGGAGGAGAAAAAAAATTATGGGGGAGTTCATGTGGGCAAAAAAAAAATCAGGAAGGAAGAAAAATTGGAAGGTGATATCATTCTCAAAGAGAGAGAGAGAGAGAGAGAGAGAGAGAGAGAGAGAGAGAGAGAGAGAGAGAGAGAGAGAGAGAGAGAGAGAGAGAGAGAGAGAGAGAGAGAGAGAGAGAGAGTTATCATTGTAGAAACTTATGAAATTGTGTTGTGAAGTGTATGATCTTGATGGATTTGATGTTTTGTTATTGAGAGTTTGGAAGATTGGATTCTCTAGAAGGATAAAGATTTCTAGATTTTTCAAGGAGCCATCACCAAGGATTCTCTGTAGGACTCTAGGTAGATCTATGCTAGAAGGAGACCCTCCATTTATATGATCATTATTCATTGCGTGTGTAATTATTATTTCTTTGTCTAAATTATATTCTTAGAGAATATTTAATGTTAAATGGATTATGATGAATACTTATGGCTTCCCTAATAGATTTTAATCTCATCTTGTTAAGGAAATCTCTCAGAAAGAAATCTATCATGTTGTATTGCAATGCGTTGGTTACGTTGTTGTTTCTCTACTAGATACTCTTTCTTTCTCAATGATTGTTTCCAAACATCTTGTATTATGGTATTTCAAGTATTTGGATGTCTCTTACTTCCTTTAGGATCTATTAGGAGCATTTAGGGATGTGAAATATAACTGTTTGCATACATTGTTATAAACTTATTTCATCATTTCTCTTTTGACCTATGTCTGGTCCTGGATTAATTTCTAGATTTAAATGATGTTTTTGGATTTAATAATGATTTAATTTTAAGTTAATCAAGGATATCTCAACTGGGTCTTCCTCAAATTCCACTTACAATACTTGGATTTTTCCTAGTTTCAGCTATAAACCAAACCTAGCTTGATTTTATTCAAAAATATGTAGTATAGAACCAATTGTGAAACTCAGAGCCCAAAGTGTGCATATCCCATGATGAAGTGCATAGATCTAAGCCCCAAGTGCATGGATTTAAGCCCCAAGTGAAAAATACTTTGCCCAAGTGCGCAGGACAAAGCCCTAAGTGTACAGGTCCTCTAGAATATCATTTTTAGGCTTATTTTGATGTCTAGGGGGTCCTATAAGTAACCCGAGGCTATTAGGATCTGAATTTTTACTCAATTGATATTTCAATTATTATAATATGGTTTTGATATCATTTATGGTGCATTTTGATGCCTCCTTGAGCGTTTGAATCATTTTGAGTGCCAGATTAGGGTTTGGGGTTCTCTAGTAAACTGGGAACAACCAAGGATCACCTAAACCTAATCAAATGATTATATGTTGTTATAATTCATTTTTAACAGATTTCATGATTATTTTATGATTTTTTGAATCCTTTTGATGCAATTGGATGTTTTTTGAATCCATCTAAGTACTTGATTATGGCATAGGTTTGTCTGGTAAATTTGAAGCAACTAGTGGTTTCCTAAACTCAATATTTTGATTTAGTGGCATTTTTATGACTTTATTTTTTTTTAAATATGGATTATTTATGTCCTTTTGATGCTTTTTGGGGGTTAGGGGACCTAATTACACTAGGTGAGTGGCTCAGAGTTTGTGGTTAGAACCTTAAGTTGCTAGTACCAGGGTAACCCACTATCGAGTTATCTTAATTAAGAGAAAAAATTAATAAACTTATTGGGATGGTATTACATATTAAATAATATAAATTAATGCCTCACCCATTCCTTTAGCACTAGTACAAGCTATGGATGGGAGTGGGAGAAGGTACCTATATGTTGGCACAATCAAACAACCTTATACTCATGAAAGGGGTTTGGTTATGTATGTACCTACTTGGGGTCTAGGGCCCAGAGTAACTAGTACTAGAGTAACCCAAGTGGTGAGGGATATGCAATTACACTCACCTATCATATAGATTAGGGTCCCTATGATGACATGTAACTGATTAAATGTTTGAATATGTTAATTTGATCACCAAAATGCAGAAAGATAATGCAAGACATTAAATCAGTTAATGGATTATATTTTCATTGATGTCAACTTGATATAATATAATTGGTTATATACAAAGTGCCAAAGACTTCAGAGAATCAGAGAGATAAATATTATGCTTTAAGTAATGCATAAAAGACA
Organism: Thuja plicata; assembly: GCA_018584345.1. NCBI lineage: Eukaryota > Viridiplantae > Streptophyta > Pinopsida > Cupressales > Cupressaceae > Thuja > Thuja plicata. The sequence continues at coordinate 242,899 of MU227872.1, read as the reverse complement.
AGCATTCACTATGTGACTTCAAACACCAATGGCTAGTAGAACCCAACGGACGGAGACCACCGAAAGTTAAGTCACAGTGATGCTCGAGTAAAGAACTGACAAGAATTACCAATGAGCAGAATCACAAGCATACCCAACGGCCAGAATCATAGTGTAACCCGATGGACAGACAACCCCAATGGAGAAGCCCAAGGAGAAATAGAGTTTTTACTGAAGCTATGAAAGAGTTAAAACACCAAAGTTAACTAGAGTTCAGAAAAAACAAAAGATCTAGCTGGAAGAGCTAAATATAGACTTAACTGGTAGTTATCATTGTTTTCATTGACAACATAAAGCCAGAGATAAGTAAAGGATTTAAAGTTGTTTTGTCCAGTTGGCAACAAGATCTCTATGAGATAAAATAGGATTTTTTCTTTAAATCAAATTGGATAAGATTGCAGATCATGCCAAGATCTAGAAAATCAAGAACCTAGAAAAGGTGATATCATGTCTATAAAGAGACAACTTAATTCATTATGAATTAAGGGGATTGAATGAACAAGAGGATGAAGGAATTATATTTTTACATTAGTATGCTTAGATAAAAACATGATCTGCACCATCAGTTTACTCTACACTAACAGACATGGCACAGCACTATCAAACGCCAAGGTTACCCAACAAACATTGTTAAGTGTTATCCGATGACAAAAAGGTAAAAGATACCTGACGAATAACAACAGTGCTACCTGATGGAATAGCAAGGAGAGGAACCCAACAGATACAAGGAACTTGATGAACAAGTCAGTCAAGGAACACTGACAGACTACAAGTTTAAACCAACAACCAAGAACCAATAGTCAGTTACATCCCACAAAAAGTGGATCTGACTTTCCACGTCAAATAAATCACTGAAGTTGTATTTATAGCTTATTGATTTTCTTTTATATCCATTATGTGTAGAGGAAGCAATGTAATTTTTATTGTTTTAATTAGATTTACTGTTTTAAAATATGCAAACTAAAGATCAAGGTCAATTTGTAAACCTTGGATCTAAGAGTTAACATTGTAATACATGAATTCCAAGATAGGTCAAATACTTGTATAAATAGATGCTCAATCCATTGTGTAAAAAATGTTGAACAATAAAGATAGTAGCCATAGAGAGAAACTAAAGAACAGACAAAGAATTCATCTAGAACACAACCAGAATCAAATCAGTTTTCAAGAACAGAACAGAGGCTACCGAAAAGAAGAGAAAAGGTATTCATCAATCACTTAAGGTGATATTATTATTGTAAAAGTGTTAATGGGTCTGTAAATCAGAAATATTAGATTGCATACAGTCAGGTCAACATTTGTACTCATTCTAACAAGTGTAGTACACTAATGAAATCCTTTCAAGAAAGGTGGGCTTAAACGTCCTACTGTAAATCTCATAACTGAGTGCACACTTAAATCAGTGTTTCTAAAGCTCTTAACAAAGTAGATCTTAATAGGTCTCCACCTTAATACTCTTAACAAGGTAGATCATCAGAAGTGATCAAATTGTAAGCCTTAACCGGCTCCCTTCCATTTTGTAGATAGTGAAGTTTTGTGGGTGCCATACCCACCGCAGTTTTTACTTCCTAACAGGAGTTTTCTGTGATACCATATCTTGTGTTATGTGTTTATCAATTTCATAAATTTTTATATGAATGATAGAAAACTATTAAAGATTATGAACAAACAATATATACATAAGAAAGAATAACAGTAATGGTTGGTAAATCAGAATTGAAAGATTACTAATGATGAATTATGTAAAATTGTTAAAAGTTTTAGAGGTACTGATTCACCCCTCCCCTCTCAGTACTACTTTCCATTAATTCCAACAATTGGTATCAGAGCTATGGTATCTTCTTTGAAAATTTTAAAGGCTTAAGAGAAAAGATCTTACAATGGAGAAGTACAAACTTGATAAGAATATTGAGAACAAAAAGCTTGAGATACAGATGTTCTATTAATAGTATAAATAAGAAAGAATCAAGATGAGAGAGCTGCTAGATTGAAGAAAAGGTATGGCTACCTAGAACAATGAAAAATACTATCAAGAAGAAGAAATTCCAGATTTCTTTGAATCTTCAGGATCAAATGCAAGTAATACATTAGATATATCATAGAATGTCACAAATCTAAAGGAGATCAATCAACATCTGACAGAGCAAATACAGATGCTGCAAATCGGTCAAGAGACCCAAATGGTAAGAATGATTGATGTGATGAGTTATGCCCGACAAGCTGAAATAGAGAGAACACTTGCTATTGATGATAGAAGGAAGATTTCAGAGAAAATACAAGAAAAGGAAATGGAAATTCAAAGACATGCTGAGCATCACCATGATCTCACAAATCATATTATCCTTATGAGTCAAGAAGCAAATAGAATAAATGTGGAACTCATTGAAAGAATATAGATTATCGGTGAACTAAGAGAAGAAAATGAAAAGATAAAGCATGAGGTTAGAATTCAGAAACAACATAATGAGATTATCAAAAAGGCTGAAGAAAGCAATAAAAGAATGGATGACTTTCTTAAAGGACAATGAAGAGTCAACAACAACAACGGTATAGACTTTACCAAAAATGGAGAATCATCAAATCCAAAGAATGTCTATGAAAATCCAAGACCAAGAAAGCTATCATGCAAGCACTGTGGAAAGCAAGGGCACACATAAAATGTATGCAGAGATAAAATGAAAGGTACTCCTAAATCTACACCTACATCTTCATTCATAGGATTCTGTTATAAATGTAACAAGAAAGGACATAAGGCTTATGAATGCAAGAGCAAGATAGAAAAACCAAAGAAGGAAACCTACATGGAAAAATACTATCCTACATGCAAGATGAATGGGCACACATATGAAGAATGTTGGAAAAAGAAAAAGCAAGCATGGAAGCCAAAAGGTAAAGAAGTTCCTTATCAACCAAAGAGAATCGGTAATCAATATGTATGGGATTACAACACTTGGACAAACTGTATAGCATGTGGTAGATATGGTCACATTTTTGCAAACCATATGAGAGCATGGACCAAAAGGTCTAGAGGCTGGTCAAACCCCAGAATGGCATGCTTACACTGTCATAAAGTTAGTCATATCAAGAAAGACTACAAAGAACGATTGACAGAAACAAGAACATATCCAAATGGGAATACCATTGAAGATATCCGGAGGGAAAGAGACAAAATGTGGATAAAATATTCAAACAATGATGAAGCTAGGCCAAGCAATGCAAATGGTGACACCCCATCCAATGGATCTGGTGACACCACCAACCCCACTTAAGCTGAACAAGTAAGTATGGAACTGCATTATACTAAGTCATATTTTGCATCAGTTCCATTATACAAATTAATACATAGTCAAAATATGCATGAACCAAAGATGCATATTACTTTACTTGTCACAAATCTAGGAATGCAACACCATCGGTAAACACTTACCAAAAAACATCGGTGAACATAATAATGAGTTGTTTACACTTACCAAAAATTGTCAGTCAACTAGTAAAAATGGTAAATTACCAATATAACCCGACGCCCTTCGGTAAGAAAGCAAAGTTCAGAAGTTACCGTGAAAAAATACCGATATCTGTCGGTAAAAGAAAAATAGTTAATTTCCCTAAAGCATTATGTCTTCACCGATGATGATTTTAAATATCCTCCCGATGAAACCCATCTTCATGTCCCGATGAGTTTTTGAGCATTTATTGTAAAGACTTAGGTCAAAAATTCTATAAATAGTTGACAGAACAACTTCATTTTTCACCTGTGATTTGAAGAGAAAGCAGAGTGAAAACCAAGCAATTGAAGAGTAGAAAATAGAAGCATCTTCAGATCGATTCAGCACACAAAAAGTAGATCCTTCATCACTATTGCGAATTGAAGTAAGTACCAAAGGCACCAAAATATCTCTGTCATTGTTTTATCAAGAAACTCGATGAAATTGGCGCATTTTCAAAAATTCCACCTAGGTTTTTGCTCATAGAAGACGTTAGGTCTTATATTCACTACAAGATCACAAAATTAGGTGATCTTGAAATGGATGAAGCTTTCAAGAAGCTATGTGATGCCGAAGGAAAGCTAAAATAAGAGCACAAACACTTGGAGGTCAAAGGGTTAACCAATGCCCTATATTTCCCGAGGGAATTCAAAATAGAATAGATTAGGTTAGTCTTGAGTAGGATGCATGACAGAAAACTATGGCTAGACCAACCCAAACAAATAACCAAGGATGTTCTTCACGCTGTCACTGGTTATCCGATAATTGACAAGTCTAGGGAACACAAGCATCCATCCATGAAAGAAGTTACAAAACTCACCAATGTAGAAGGAGACAACAGAGGTCTCAAAGTAAACATAATCATCGATGAAGAGATAAAATTTGGTGCATGTTTTATTGGGTACAAAATCTTTAGGGCTAGCATAATGAACAGCATTTCTGCAACAGTAGTAAGCACGGCTTACAAGATTGTAACAAAAGGAATTTAGATAGATCTATGTAAGATCCTATTGAAACAACTTAATGAGAATATGATCAAAATTAGGTCTGCAAAAAGCAACACATATAAGTTTGGATCACTTATCATGTCTACATTTTTCTATTTTCAAGAATAGTTTCCTTTAGTAGGAAAATTTTTATGGGACACTACCAAACCGGTAACCCAACATATTAGTGAACTGATTAAGTCACTAGGAGACAACTTTGAGTCTGTTATGTTTGTATACTTCCTTGAGTTCAAGGAAAAGATAATGGAAAGAACTAGGATTCCTGAACAACTAGTTGAAAAACACAAAGATGAGATATGTTTCATGGTAGACATAGACTACACACATATCAAACCGGTTGTACCAAGAATAGCTTGGTTAGCACCATTAGACTATGAGATCAATATTGATCAAGCTTTAAGTGCAATTGAGGCACTGATCAATGAGCTCGTTGATAAGAAACAACCAAGGTTTGGAACATATGAGGAGGCCAAATCTAAGATAAAAACAAGGCCTAGAAGTCAAGAAAACTATAAACAAGAAAGATAAAATGGTTAAGAATCTCAAGAAGATTCTATCGGTCTCAGAGGAAGAGCAGGATCAACATGAGGAAACCGATGAATAGGGTACCATCGGTGAAGAACTAGAAGAAAATAAATTAGATACAGAGGCTACTGAGTCTAATACACCTCCATCTCCACCTCCTACAAAGAAGCAAAGGACAAGAAGTCAAACTGCTGCAACTGATACCACACCACTTAAGAAAGGTCAAGTAAGGACCTATATGAGGAAGCAGCCAGTAAAAAGAACAAGACAACAAACTATCAAAACCACACCACCAAAGAAGAGAAAAAGGTTTGTTAGGAAAAACACTAACTTTGATGACACCAAAGATGATGAGCTAGATGTAGTAAAGAAGAACTTTAGAAATCAAACGGTAGATGAAGCTGCCAAAACAATTGCTACTCATGGCACAATGATTGATAAAAAGATTAGACAATGGGATACACTAAATCCAGAGGATCAGAATAAAATACAAGAGGCAGTCATAAAATCAATGATCAAGAACAAGTATGCCCCTGCAGAATTTGTAAATTAAATACCTGAAGAGCTAGGTAAAAGGGTATACCAATAGTGGTCATATGCCTTGCAAATAGAGAGAGAAGCAAGAGAAAGAGTACTTGTGAGACTAATGCCTCCTTAATCCAAAGTTGAAGAGATAAAAGAAGTACTAAAGAAACACTCAAGTAAATTTGTAGCCAAAATAAAGGCTTACAAAGTACTAGAGAACATGTTTATAGAACTAGATTCAATGACAGAAACTAAATGGAGATAACTCCTGGATCTACCAGCAGAGTCAACAAGTGTTGAGAAGAAATTACTTCTCACAAACACACCTCACAGAGAGGAGGAGACAAATAATGCAAGTCCTCAGCATATTGCTCTGGACAATCAAGAAAGTGATGATGAGCCTATTAACTTAGATATAGGCATGGATGATAATATCCAAGATATCACTAACTATGATTCTAACAATGATCCAAAGAAGAAAAATGATGTAATATTTATCACACTTAAGGATCAACAAAGCCATCAAGTACTACAGGCATCAGATGGTAAGATAGTTGACATTGTTGTTGAACAAGTGCAGGACACTTCAATCATGCACTCAAAAGTGCAAGACCCTAAAGAAGTTATAAAAAAAGATGAGGATTTCACTGTTGACAAAGCTCTAACCAATGAGTAGGACACCAACACTGACAAAGCCCAAGCCACAACTAAAAGTAACATGCCTGTCCTAATGAAGGAAATAAACATACTAGAGGGAAATGAGGGATCAAATGAAAAGGAAACAAGCACACCCAAAGACAAGGGTGATGAAGAAGCCAAATGAACAACAGATACAACTGCAGAGTAAGATGCAATTGTGTGTGTATATTTTGTACCTGATAAGAGAGACACAACACTTCAATAGATCATTGCATTAGCTCAAAAAGGTTAGATAAGTATGTAAAACCAACTAATATCGACCTATTGCCTTCTAAATAAGAAGAGTGTGATTAGTAACATAATACCCCTCAGATTATGCTACCATTAGTGACATATACATACTAGCATGAAGGATTTTAGTTTAAAACAAGCTAAATGATGAGAAAACATGCATTCTAGCTCTAAGAATGAAGATAATAACAATACAAAAGTATGGAATAATAAGTGAAGTACTAGTCTAGGATTAATCCAACAGCATAACAATGTATTTTTGATCTAAGGTGAAGGCTTATTTACTCTCAAAAATGGCTTCTATTTATAGAAGAATGAGAGAGAGAGAGGGGGGAGATGATGTGAATTAATGAGTGAAGGGGCTCATTAATAGAGGTGTAAGAGCCATTAATGCCCAAGGCATTAATCAGGCATGGGAGAGACATAGGCTTAAGGCATATTCATTAATAAGGCATTAATGAAAGCCTTAAAGAAGCAAGGTAGAGTATAAGAGAGTGGCTTGAGAAAATGGACTTTAACGAAGTCAAGCTTGAGAAAGTGGACTTTCTCAAGTGGGTTAAGTTGCTAAGCATTCCTTAATGGAATGTGACAACATTAGGAGGTGGGTTAGGGTAGAATTTAGGATTAAGATTAGATTAGCAAGGGTGAATGGGTTGAGAAGGGTTAGAACCCATGGTAGAAGTGGTTGAGATAGGTTAGGT
>MU227872.1:224420-235588 GCA_018584345.1 Thuja plicata | reverse complement strand
GGTAATTGATTTAGGGATTTATTTAATTTCTTTATAATTAAATACTATAGCCATGTTTGATTTTGATTTGATTTGATTGGTCAAAATTGATTTGAATTATATGGCTATAATAGTTAATATAAATTAGTGATAAAAATGACCAAGGACATTAAATTGAATTAAAAGAATTATGCCAAGCGGTAACAAAGTTGTTTGGACATAATCGAGGGTATGATCACACTTAGGGAAAATAGGGTCCATAGTTGGAATAGACCAAATTTAGGTGGTTACATTTGCTCCTCTTTGAATTGATGTGTGAGCAGTGCATTGATTTAAAGAAAGTATTCGATTTTGACTTCAGAAAGATTGAGAATCCCGTTCTTGGTTGTCGAACGAAATGTTGATGAGATCAATCTCGCACTTGATCAAACCAAACTGATAGAATTTATTTTGAACTTGGTTTTCATCCAAAGATCAATAAAAGATTATAAAAATACCATTTTTGAACTTGGTTGTCGTCCAAAAAAATGATAATACTAATTCTAAACTTGGTTGTCGTCCAAAATCCAATATGAAGCTGCCAGGAGATTTTAAAAAAATCTTCTAAAATGAGGAAACATAAGATATCTAGCTCATGAGAACCAAAGCTTTCTATCCAACAGTTCCAACTTAGTCAAGGAAACTGTTATGCCCCTAGTTTGTTTGATAACGAAGTCATTTTGATGTTGTTTTGAGCAAAAATTTAATTGATGATAGTGTGATCATGCCCCCTCAGGAATGAAATCGAAGGAAAAGAAATAAATCCCTCATTTGAAAAGAATAGAACACTTGCAGGAAGCGGATGGGAAAGAAAGAGTGGAGTAGAAGACGGTGTGGTTAAAAATAAATACAGGATTACCAAGTTAATTACGTGAAAATATGAGTGATAAGGCCAATAAAATGATGTTTAGACCAAGATGTAGGATAAAATGTGCAGTATTGACCAATATGGGGAACAAATGAAGCAAAGTCACAACTTTCAAAACTGTCACAAAAATGAAGTTGTGCTGCTAAAAATATCATGAATATCTTTGATTTGGCTCTTGATTGAGTAAAAAGAGAACACAAATGAATCTGTAGTTGTCTGGGAGGAGTTTTAGAAACCCTAAATGTCTCAAAAGACCCATATAAGCCTCCAAAATTACCATTTCACTATTCATTTTCACTTTCCTCCATAGAAATTCAGAGAGCTCTATAGCGAAGATGGTAGTCCGTGTGAGGAAGCACCGATTCAAGATGAGCTGCTGACACTAGCAACCAACCGACTACCCACCGCTGGTAAGTGCTCGATAAACTACCCTGTGAGTTTTGCAATTTTGAATTTCATGCATTTTTGTGTGTTTTAGAGCTAGTTGAAGTTAGGATCACATCCGGGATTCTAGATCGCATCCTGTCCATCCCGACTCGCATCCAGTTTTTCCCAGATCGTATCTAATTTTTCCCAGATTCTGCATCACATCTAAGTTTTCCTGGATCACATCCAATACCTTAGTTTTAGCCTTGTTTTATGAGGAAATTCATCAGGGGATCACATCCCATTTTTTGGGGATCACATTCTGTATACGCCATCGCATCTTGTATTTCCAGGATCGCATCTGGTAGAAGACTTAGATTTTTTAAAGTTTGGAGAACTTTGCGTCTGGTGAACTTTGAATAATTTTAACAGAGTAGGAGTCTGCCCCTTTTTGTAGATAGAATGCTAATGTTTCATTGTTTTGTCCAAAATCAGGCCCAGTTTGAGGTAGTCACATTTCACAGCACTTATCCTGCGCGGGTTCTTGCATTATTTGGCTATTTGTCAGATGATGAGCAGACCACCATGATCCAATATGGATTGCGTTCTTTGATGGGTTTACCCAAGATCGGGGTAAACCATGGGTTGTTGACTGCTCTGGCCGAGAGATGGAATTTTGAACACAACACCTTTCACTTACCCACTGGAGAGATTACTATGACATCAGAGGATGTCTGGAGGATACTCCACATTCCGATGGTTGGACATGAGGTCTTTTTTGAGTCCAGAGTTGGCGTAGCGATTGGGACTACACGGCGATTCTTTCACGATGATACCATAGACAGGAGATACTTGTCATGGGATTATATGGTTGATCACTATGATCGACTAGCTATGTACTTAGCCAGATTGGTAGGCAGCATCCTCATGCCGAATAGAGGTCAGCATGGATTTCTAGTTAGCTGGGTGAGCATGGTTGAGCACATGATCACCCACCACTGACATTTTTCTTAGGGGAGCTATATATTAGCACTCATGTACAAAGAGCTCCATAAGATCGTATACCACCATACCCGCAGCATGACTGTTGGTATACTCATTCTTCAGATTTAGGCCTGGGAGCACATCCCTATCACATGACCGATAGTAGACAGGTAGAGGGCACCTGAGCAGCCCTATGTATATATGTATGCAGGCTTCTTACAGCAGCCCTATGTGGGCAATTTTGAGTACGGGTGCCGCCTATTTGATGACATGACAGAGGTCGTATTGTGACCTTATTTAGACTATGAGGTGTGGACATCTGATGCCCAATAGGTACCATTTTTGTGTCAGAGTAGATATCTAATTGGTCAGATGAGATACATTATAGAGCACTTCCTGATTACCAGAGTTCTGAGGTAGTATGGGCGGTGACAGGGCCATACAGAGGATGTTGTAGTTTATGCTCATATTCAAGATGAGGCACCTCTATGGGGTGCACATTTGACTTATGAGACTACATCCTAGGAGATCTGAGACTTGGTTGTTGTAGACTAGGACCTTCATCTAGATGTTGAGGATGCAGGTGTGTCAGATGGGTATGCTGCCAAGATGCTTCAGTATGCCTTTCCATGATTTACTGCGCCTAAGGAGATCATTCCTCATATAGAGGAGCCCCTTGATTATGATCTTGATGACCGACCCGCTAGGGGTAGAGGAGGTACTTAGAGAGATAGGGCTCCAGGGAGACATGGGGGCCGTGATGGTGGCAGAGATGGTGGTAGCGATGGTAGGCATCCTCCTCTAGATGATGGACATGATGGAGATGATAGGGGTGGTGGCGGAGAGGCCATAGATATAGGTGGTGCTAGTGGTAGTGGGCAGGGTAGATGGTAGAGGTACAGATTCATGGCCCCATAGAGAGATCCTAGTCCACTTCTGACTAGGGACCAGCAGAGGCAGCGATAGAAGGGGCCAACAGAGAGGCCACAGGATCAAGATGCAAGCAGGGATGGAGATCCTTTGTTGAGATGTGAGCAGGAGAGGGAGCATCTCCATGCTTAGATTATAGCTTTAGAGGCTAGAGCCATAGTAGCAGAGTCGAGGCTGGCCATATCAGATGTGTTGTTGTTAGATCAAGATAGGTAGATGGAGAGGCTCAGGGTAGAGAGGGATGCACAGGCCCGCACAGTAGTCCATCAAGGACAGAGGGCTATGTATTATTATGCCCTATATCATGTCATAGTGCTAGAGGGACAAAGAGCTCCCACATTTTCTTGAGTGGCCCAGCAGTCAGAGGGGGCCATGCCGCCTCCATTAGCGCCTTTTGCACCACCTCCTCCTCCTCCTCCTAACCAGGGAGAGGGGGCGGGACAAAGCTAATATTGTTGTATCATTTTCTTCATTTTGAGATCATACATGTATATCTAGATCTTGCTAAGATCCCCTCTTTTGTACATTACATTCATACATATATCTGATTAATTTTTTTGGCGTACTGATACTCTTTATGCTCACTGTTACACTTTATGTTCACTGGTACACTTTATGTTTTCTGATACTCTCTATGCTTTGATTTGTACCATGTTTATGATGATATATATCTAATGCAGTTTCTGGATTCTGATATGTTTCATGAGTTCCTTTTACTTCCATAGATGTGGTAAATGTATCCGTTTGCACATGTGATGATATCTTGGTCTTTATGATTAGTTAATTTTGCAGATGAGAACATTATTTTATGATTGGGATGTGATGAGTCATTATTGATATAAACATGTTTATAAATGATACCTATGTGAAAATGCAAATGTATGTTTCTTTTAATTTTTTATTACGTCAAATAGATGTATGGATGCACTTAGGATGAAAAAGTAAAAATGCAATACATGAATGCTTTATTTTTTTGTATTTTCTAGTTTCTTCTTTTCAATGAATGCAAAATGTATGCTATGGATGTGCAACGATATTTGATATCAGTAATATAGATGATGTAATTAACTTGATGTTTTTAGAAGAAGATAGAAACCATTTTTGAGCTTAAAATTCCTTATGCTATGATTTATGTTGATAAATGCATCATGCAAACTCTAAATGCAGCTATATGAAGACTCTTAGGACTTGTCACTGATTTAGTAAATATTGCAACATTTTTATCATCATTGGGAAGTTTTGGAATAGATACCATCTGATAGTACAACCATCACTAATACCCACTGATATTATGGAAGTATGAATACTATATTTTATTGAAATGTCAAAAATAGACTTAGGCATCAAGGCATAGAAGCCAGGATAAAAATAGTCAACTTCCTTTTAATATACCAGATTCTGAGTAAGGCAAGATATTGGACCCGTAATGACCTTGAAAATTCATATCCTTGGGTACATTATGATTCGTATACCTTAGTGAGAATCTGGATCAGAAAATAGACAAGGAAATTGTGTCAAACTTACCGTAGTTTACACATAACAAAGATCGAGATATATGTGGCTATCCGCCCATAGTGGTAGCTCTTACCATAAACATCTGAGTTAGGTGAAATTTTATAGGATCATTCAGAACAATCACCATATGTAGAAAATCAAGAAAACATTATGCCCCCAATCCTTGCAACTCTTTGTCTTTGCACAGACATCATGGAGTAACTAAGAAGACATAACAAATCATCAATTGAGAATCAATCAAATAAAATTTATAATTACTTAGATGCCCCTAGTTGAAAACATCATTAGGACATAAAAGAACCATAATCAAACTATTAGCAAACTGTGTGTTAATTAGTACTTTGTTCAACCATATGTCAAACATAGTAAAGATTCATCAATCAGAAAATTGAGCAATATGGTGGTCCATGTCTGTGCATTGGTAGGATAATCTGTTCATGTCTGCGATCCAATACGGCTTTGTAGGAAGGCTGTAAATGTAAATGTCATGTCCCATGTTTTTTGAAAAGACACCCTTGTTTTGAAAAGTGACATTGTTTTGCACATGTCAAGAAACATTGTGTCCATAAGGCAAACCAGCCTATAGAAACCTAGCATACGCAATTGACTATGCTAACAAAGATGCCCCTAATGCAGAATGACTTATTCCTAAGATGTAAAGATAGAAAAATCCCAAGCAAGGACAAGATAGTAATGTAGGAAAAATGAAGTTAGCATATGAGCACAGGCAAAATTATGAAGGCCTAGTATCAGTAGTGCATTGATAGATGGAGTGCAGAACACAAGTGATGCCTGATTGCCAGGTTTTCACCACTTGGCAAGATCTTTTTCTTTCTTTTTCCTACCAAGATGCCTATTTTACCAGGTGCTCATCAAGGCACTTTTCTCTTTTTCAATTTTTTTTGCTATTTTTTCTTTTTGAATTTTTTTGTAGTATCAAGGCGCTTGTTTACCAGGTTTTCACCAAGGATACCCATTTTGTAGGAATTTTTCTACTATTTTTGGATTTCTTCAGGATCAATTTTTTGAATATTTTTGGTATTTTGTAAGAACTATTTATTGTACAAGCTCTGCTAGCCAAACATTAAGCGTAGAACCACTTTAAATGTAGAGTGTTGATAGGATCTAGAAGAACGTCTCCCTCAGGTGTAGCTAATTGATAAGTGCCAATCCTGAAAGTAGCAATGATAACATAAGGTCTCAGCCAGTTAGGTTCAAACTTTCCTTTCTGCTCTTTGTTAGGCTGGTTCTTAGGATTTTCTTTCAGGAAAAGGTCTCCCACCTCAAACTTTCATGGTTTGACCTTCTTGTTGTAACCTTTGGACATCCTTGCTTGGTACACTTTGAGGTGATCAAACGCTTGTTGTCTGTGCTCATCTAGTAGGTCCAGAGAATTTACTCGATTAATGTGGTACTGCTCATCAGTAACTAGTCCTTGTAAAGATATCCACAAAGATGGGAATTCAACCTCAATAGGTAGTACTACTTCAGTGCCATAGACTAGAGAAAATGGCATGGCTCTAGTTGGTGTTTGGATGCTTGTTCTGTAGGCCCATAGTGCCAAATTTAGTTGTAGATGCCAGTCTCTACCAGACTTTCTTACAGTTCTATGTAGAATTTTGAGAATATTTTTGTTTGATGCCTCGCCTTTCCATTACCTTGAGGATAATATACCAAGGAGAAATGTTGAGTGATATGGAACTGTTCACAGAGGTCATCAATGTCTTGATTTTTAAATTGGGCCCCATTGTCTGTCACAATTGAAGAGGGTATCCCATATCTACAAATAATGTAGTTCAGAATGAACATAGCCACCTATTTTCCAGTGGCTTTGATTAGCAGCATGACTTTGACCCACTTTGTGAAATACTTAGTGGCCGTAATGATAAACTTGTGTCCATTTGAAGAGTTGGGATATATTTGTCCAACCAAGTCAAAGGCCCATTGCTGAAATGGCCAATGTGTTATGAAAGGTATCAGTTCTCTGGCAGGAGCATGAATAAGGTTTCCATGTGTCTGGTATTTAAGACATGCTTTTGAAAATTGAATAGCATCTTTCTCCATGGTAGGCCAATAATAGCCTACTCTGAGCAATTTTTTAGCTAATAAAAAGTCATTCGAGTGTGATCCACATACACCTTCATGGACATCTTTTAATGCTAGATTAGACTCTTCGAGTTCTAAACATCAAAGAAGTGTACCATCGAGACTACGTCAATATAGGTTGTTAGTTATGAGGATGTAACGTGATGTTGTCCTAATCAAGGATCTTTTTTCATTTCTAGATAGATTGGTGGGAATGGTTTGGTCAGAAAGGTACGCAATGATACTGGCATACTGAGATTGATTTGGGGTATTCAAGGTACATATTACCTAGTATTCAGGGGTATCAAAGGTAGGATAGGATATTTCTTCCACCAAGAAGTCATAGCAGAATTGATGCTCCTCTAGTTGTAACATGGATGCCAAGGTAGCCATAGCATCTGCAGCTTTATTCTCTGATCTTTGTATCTGCTAGAAAGTGACGAAGACAAAGTACTTCTTCAGATCATCAACTAGTTGCTTGTAGGGCATCAACTTTTCATCTTTTTTTTTATACTCCCCATTGACTTGATTTATTATTAGTTGGGAGTCACCATACACGTGTAACTCTATGATGTTCCATTCCATGGCTATCTTGAGGCCATTAACCAATGCTTAATATTCTGAGATATTGCTGGTGCATGGAAACATCAATTTGTAAGATTTGGGAATCTTGTATCCTTGTGGAGTTATGAAGAGAACTCCTGCTCCAGATTCTTATTGAGTGAATGAACCGTCAAAGTACATCTTCCATGGATGTTCAGCAAGATGCATGATTGTTTCATTAGGAAATTCAATTAGTAAGGTTCATCATCTTGGAGTGGTGAATCAGCCAATTGATCTACAAGTACCTGTCCTTTGATAGCTCTCTGTTCTACATATTCAATATCAAAATCACTTAGAATTAGGACCCATTTTGCCAAATGTCCTGTTAATGTTGTTCTTCTCAAAAGATACTTTAGAGGATCTATCTTAGCAATGAGCTTCACTATATGAGAGAGCATGTAGTGTCTTAATTTCTATGATGCAAAGATGACTTCTAAGCATTCTTTCTCAATAATGCTATAATTGAGCTCATAAGTGACTAGAGTTCTACTAATATAGTAGATAGCTCATTCTTTCTTTGTTTCATCTTCTTGTGCCAGTAATACTCCTAGGGATGTGGCTGTAGCTGAAATGTATAGGAGCAAGGTTTTTCCATGTATAGGTGCCATAAGAATAGGTGGAGCAGCCAGGTACACCTTTAATTCTCTGAAATTTGCTTCACAGTGTTCATCCCATTTGAATGTAACCCCTTTATGTAGTATCTTAGTAAAGGGTTGTTCCTTATTTGCAAGTTGGGACATGAATCTCCTAATAGACTAGATTCTCCCTTGTAGTGTCCTCATATGACTGATGTTATGTGGAGGAGTCATCTCTATAATAGCTTTTACCTTTGCAAGATCTACCTCGATTCCCTTTGCTGAGACTATGAATCCTAGGAGCTTGCCTGATTGGACCCCAAAGGCACATTTCTTTGGGTTGATCCTAATTTGGAACTGTTCCATTTGATCCAATATCTTTCTTAGGTCAGCAATGTGAGTACCTCTTTCTTTGGATTTATCCAATGTGTCATCGACATAGTCCTCCATGTTCTTGTGCATCATGTCATGGAATATTGTTGTCATATCTCTTTGATATGTTGCACCAGCATTCTTGAGCCCAAATGGCATGATGTTCTAGCAAAATGTGCCCCATGCACATGTGAATGTAGTTTTCTCTTGATCCTCAGGGGTGATCTTGATTTGATTATAGCCCAAGATTCCATCCATTAATGAATACATCTGAAAGCCTGTTGTAAGATCTATGATCATGTCAATGTTTGGTAGAGGGAAGTCATCTTTCAAACATGCTTTTTTGAGGTCTCTGAAGTCTGTACAGATCCTAATAGATTAATCAAATTTAGAAATGGGAACCACATTAGAGATCCATGCTGCATAGGCAATGACTCGAATAAATCCAGCCTTAAACAACTTTTCCAATTTTGCTTTCACCAATAATGCAACATGAGGATGCATTTTTCTGAGTTTTTGTTTCACGGGCTTGATCCCAGGAGCTATAGATAAGTGGTGCATAATGAGATTGGGATCTAGCCCTGGCATATCAGTGTAAGACCATGCAAATTTGATCTTCTTCTCTCTCAAGAACTCTATGAACTATACCTTCTCTTCTTCTGATAAAGATTGTGCTAGATGAACTATCTAAGGATCTTCAACTATGCCCAAGTTCACTAGCTATGTTGGTTCAATTAGTACCAAAGATCTCTCCTGAAAGTGCTCAGGGAGGATATCAAGAGTCTCAACCATTGGTGCCTCTGAGAGGTTTTCACCATTGGATACATCTTTTTTATTTACTATTTTGGGATTCGATACTGCCACAGAGTGGTTTTCACCATCAGTCCACTTTTTCTTTTTATTTTTCAATTTGTGACTAAGAAACTTGATATCCTCCTGTGACATGTTCTCGCTCCTTGCATTGGTGGAAGAAGGGTGAGGTTCACAAGCATTAAGGTAACAAGCTAGGGAGTGGTCATTGGGAAAGTCAAGGATAGGAGTAGGATCTATTTCAGTCCAATCAATTAGGTCTAGAAGTACCAATTTTAGAGAGTCAGATTCTGGGAAGGACAGCATCGTGTTAGCATCAAAACTGTTAACCGACATGACACAATCTGTTAAGTTAATATCTTCAATGTTTAGATCAATAAGAGTAAGATCATTGTTAAAAGGGTCATTGTAAATTATATATGGATCAAACTCTAGTGACTCATTAGTAGATATCTCATCATCATCCCTTTGCAAAAGTACGCTTCTTGCTTGTAGCCTATGGAATTCTTCTAGAGTTATGTATTCACCAGTGTCTCCATCAATGATCGGGGGAAGGAACTCTTCTTTTTCCTTAGGAGGATCTGTATTATTGACAGGAGTGTTAGGTCATTTACTAGGAGCTGAGGAAGCTGCAAACATGTGAATTTTATCCATCCCAATTTCCTCGGAGGCAATAGATAGCTGATCCCACTCATAGTCATGAGAGTCTGTGACATCATCATTAGATCTGTCCAAATATTTAGCAATATTTATTTGATGGACTCGATTAGCTACTTGTAGATCAAAGTGAGTAGATCGAGGACATGTGTAATTGTGACTAATTGCCCCCAGTTAGGATGTAAATTCTATGGCTGGGGTTCCTCTTGAGTGATTGTAGCTATGGTGTCTCCTACCTCTTGAATGGGAGGTTGTGCTAGCAACAGAGTGTGAAGATCCTGGGGTACCTCAAAGCTAGGTACGTAGCATTCTCCTTGATATTCAGGATTCTCTGTACCAATATGTAGTAATCTCTCATAAGGCCATGGTGCTGATACTATCTCATTTGTTTTATCACTCCCTGTTTCAAAAGGTAGACTCTCTTTTGAAGTAGTTTTGTTGGACTGAGTATTAAAGCCCAGTCATGTTTTATCTCTATTAAGGTGGAATTCCATGGGAATAGGTTCAATTATCCCTCGTCCTATGTCATTTAGAGATCCCTTTCCTTTGTAACCCATTTGTTTGAGGAAATCATATCCCTTTCCATATATATCTCTGGGGATATCTTCACATGTTTGACCTCAGAGTCCACTGGTTCTCCTTTGTAAAGCCAGTTCAAGACTGCATGTTCTTCTGTGTTATCTAAAGAAGATGTGGATGCCTTTATCATGCCAGTTGCCTTGTGTACTTCTAGCTCCTTGACTGCTAGAGGTGTGAATGTTTATGACAGTTTTCCATAGGATCTCAGTGACACGGGAAGTTTTGTCAGTGAGGGAATCAAGTCCAGCTTATACTCTCCCATACCTATTTCTTTGAGTTTCAAAGTTTTTCTAAAACCCTTCATAACCATGTCCTTGGTAGTCTCAGGAGAAACTACATCCATAGCCTCTTTGTTGTGTGGGATCATGCTACCTGCTTTGATATTATTGCAAGTGTAGTTGGCATCTGCAAGAATCGTCACTTCTATCCCATTATGTGGGAACATTATGCATTGGTGATAAGTGGACAGTACAGCTTGCATCTCATGAATCCATGGTCTCCCTAGTAGAATTTTGTAGGCCAATGGTAGATCCAGAACTTGACATATAACATTCCTCTCAATAGGTCCAACTCTGATAGGTCTCACGGTGGGCGCCAAAAATGTGTGTGTATATTTTGTACCTGATAAGAGAGACACAACACTTCAATAGATCATTGCATTAGCTCAAAAAGGTTAGACAAGCATGTAAAACCAACTAATATCAACCTATTGCCTTCTAACTAAGAAGAGTGTGATTAGTAACATAATAGCCCTCAAATTATGCTACCATCAGTGACATATACGACCTAGCATGAAGGATTTTAGT
>MU227872.1:187314-200746 GCA_018584345.1 Thuja plicata | reverse complement strand
GCATTAGGATCATATTATCATTTTGAAGAGGATTTTGAGACTAGTTCTTCATAACTAGTTCTTGAATCTTTCTTCTTGTTTCTAGTATTTCTTGCATTTCTTGCATTGGGATCTATGCTAATTATGTGTTTGAGAGAGAACACCTACATATAATCCAAATAAGCAAATCAAAATGAGTAGATTAGGGTGCAAAATGTTATTTACTCATTTTTAGCTTAATCTGATGTTATTTGGTGTCTTTGTTGTTAGTTTGATCTCTTGCATGCTTTTCTTGTCATGATATATGCTAACCCACTAATATATGCATGTTTGAGCTTGCTCCCAATAGATTTAAGGATTCCATATACTACATAGGGTTTCCACATTAAAAATCCATGTGTCAATGTGTGTATGAGTCATTACTTTAGTGTTTTGCATTACACATAGCTAATCTGGATTGATCGGTATACTCTAAGTAATTTACTATTTTTTGGTAAATTGAAAGACTGCTATTTGGTAAACATAAAGAATAAGGTTTAACAAAGCATTCTGAGTAGTAGTAATTTAATAAGTACATTTGAAGGCATTCATCTTATAGGACTTAAGATAACTAGAGGCTTAATATTGTGGTACTAAGTTTTTGGGTTGATTAATTAGAATATTTTTTAGGCCACTGATTCAACCCCCCCCCCCCCCCCCCCCCCCTCTCAATTATTACTAACAATTGGTATCAGAGCTTGTGTGCTTAGAAAGGGAGTTTAATAGCTAAAGAAAAAGATCACAAGATGAATAGATGAGATGTTCCCAAGTTGAATAAAGCCAACTTTGCATCATGGAAAAGAAGAATAAGACTCCACTTATCAAGTATTGGAAATGATGTTGTTCAATACTTAGATACTGAATATGTGTTGCCTACAAGACCTCACACTCTTGATAAATTAAGAGAAAAGCATGAGCATAATTGCATGATGATAGATCTTTCCTCATCACTCTCTGATGTTGGGTTTGAAGTTGTCAAAACCTGCACCTCTGCAAAGCAAATGTGGGATAATTGAAGCTGGTATATGGAGGAGATGCTAATGTACTAAGAGAAAAGGTAGAAAGCCTAAGAGGGAGGTTCGATGACCTAAGGATGAAAGAAGGAGAAAATATCACTCAGTATAGCTGCAGAATCAAAGAGGTAGTCAATGCTATCTGAGGACTTGGAGGTACACTTGAAGAGGAGACAATGGTAAGTAAAATCTTAAGAACCTCACTGCCTGTATATGCTATTAGAGTTTTTTCTATTCAAGAAATGAGAGAATTTGCAAACAATATTGTTACTCTAGATAGTCTGATTGGTAGACTGATCTCATTTGAGATGAATAACTTTGATAATAGTATCTTACCATCTATAGAATTTGCATTCAAATCTTGTTTGAAATTAAGTAATTCAAGTCATAGACATGCTATTAGAAATGATAGTGAAATTGATAATGAGGATTAAGGACTTAATGAGATTGAAGCACTAATGGAAATAATATTGCAGATAGGAAAAGGTAGATACAAAGGTAAGTTACCACTTGTATGTTTCAATTGTAAAGAGGTTGGACACTTTGTTGCAAGATGTCTAAATAGAAGAAAAGATGAAAGAAGTAACGATAGATCATATGAGAAGAAGTTTGATAGAGGTGATAACAGAGATTACCGAAGAAACCAACAATCTAACAAGAGAGATACCCAAGACTACAAGGACAAAGGGAAGAAAACTTGGTACCTATCTGAGAATAGAGCTGATGACACTAACACCGAATCTAAAGAAGACATTGAGATGGTATTTGTGGCCATGAAGGATGACTTAGATGAAGAAGAAGAAAGGTATGAAATTGCACTCATATCCAAGGATAGTAAGAATGATTTCTAGATCATAGATAGTGGCTGCACTCACCACATGACCGGTGATAAACAAAATTTTGAGACTTTTGAATACTATATTGGTGGTTCAATAAGAATGGGAAATGATACACCTTGTCCAGTTGAAGGTAAAGGAACTCTAATGTTGAATAACCTGATCAAATGTGAAAATGCTTACTGGGTAAAAGGACTGAATTACAATTTTTTAAGTGTTTCATAGTTGAACAATTCAGGTCACAGAGTAGCATTTAAAAATAAGAAGGCAAAGATCTTCAATGAATCAGGAAGGTTGATCGAAACTGGTGAATAGACAAAAGGTAACCTTTTCTATCTTGATGACATTAACACCACTTGTTTAAAGGATAGAAATGAATACATATGGTTGTGGCACAAAATATTGTGTCATGTGAATTTTGGCAATATGATAAATATAATCAACAAAAGGAATGTCAGAGGCTTACCGATCATGACTAAGCCCAAGCACATAATGTGCAAGAATTGTCAAAAAGGTAAGATGATAAAGTCTAGTTTCAAAAGTAAAACCCATACATCTAATGCAATTCTAGAATTAGTCCATACTGATCTATGTGGACCCATGAGGAAAAAGAGTTACTATGGAGATAGGTATTTTATTCTCTTTGTTGATTATTATTCTAGAATGATGACAATTATGTTTTTAAAATATAAATTAGAAGTATTCAAGATGTTTAAATGGTATAAGGCTATGGTAGAAAAATAAAGTGATAAGAATTTGAAATGCTTAAGGTCAGATAGAGGAGGGGAATTTACTTCAGATGAATTCACTAACTATTGTAATGAGAATGGAATTAAAAGACAATTTTTTGCACCGAGAACACCACAGAAAAATGGAATTGATGAGAGGAGAAATAGATCAATTGTTGACTGTGCAATAACATTTATGGTTGAGAAGAGAATCACTCAAATGTTTTGGAGGGAAGCTATCAATACTGCTGTCTACACATTAAACAGAGTACAATTGAAGAAGGACACAAAGAAGACACCCTATGAGCTTTGGTATGGTCATACACCCAATGTAAGTTACTTCAAAATCTTTGGTAGTCAATGTTATATTTTGAAGGATGATAGAAATGGAAAACTTGACTCCAAAAGTGAAGAAGGTATCTTTCTAGGGTACTCAACCAAAATCAAGGCTTATAAATGTGTTGCACCCGAGCATCAGGCTGCAATTAACAAAAATTAGGAAAATCCTCAAGATGATGTTCTGAGCGATGGAGATCAGAATGAAGGTCAAGAAGTTGATCAGAATGATGAACATAGATTTGAACCTAAACTTTCCAAGTATGTCAGAAGACATCATCCACAGAATCAAATCATAGGAGACAAGAAGGCTGGAATGAGAACAAGAAGTAAGTCACTAAACACCAGATGTTTACTTTATGATTTTGAGCCTAAATCTGTTAATACTGCACTTGAAAATGAGGAATGGGTCAGTGCTATGAATGAATCTTACTAAAAGGAGTTAGAATATTACTTGCTTATGTTGCATTCAAAGGATTCAAGGTATACCATATGGATGTCAAATCTGCATTCCTAAATGGAATACTGGAAGAAGAGGTATACATTGAGAAACCAAAAGTGTTTGTTGATCCAAACAAGAGAAACATGGTATGTAGACTACATAAATCCTTTTATGGATTAAAACAAGAACCTAGAGCCTAGTATGAAAGAATTAACTCCTATCTCATTAGCATTGAATTTGTAAGAACAAGTAAAAATAGCAATCTATACTTAAAAGAAGATACCGATAGTAATATTCTGATTGCTGAAAATTTTGTTGATGATATCATTTTTGGGGGAAATGAAATGTTATGCAAGTCCTTTGCTAATGAAATGAGAAAAGAATTTGAAATGTTTATGTTTGGGGAGATCAAATTATTTCTTGGTCTACAGATTCTTCAACAAGATGCAAGCATATATATCTCTTAGTTAAAATACATCAAGGAAGTGTGAAGATATTCAAGATGGAAGATTCCAAACCAGTTGGAACACCTATGGCTACCGGATGTAAGCTAAAAAAAGAAGACAAATCAAATGAGGTAAACCAAACCTTGTATAGATCAATGATTGGAAAACTAATGTATGTTTTTCATACCAGACCAGATATAGCACATGCAGTGGGAATAGTTGCAATATTCTCTGCTAATCCCAAAGAATCACATATGACTATTTTCAAGAGAATTCTGAGATGTCTGAAGAACACCGAGGACTATGGATTATGGTATAAAAGAGAAGGAAAATTCAAGCTAAAAGTCTATACAAATGTTGATTGGGCTGGAAACATTGATGACCGAAAGAGCACAACTGAAGGAGCATTCTTCATGGGTGACAGACTTGTCACATGGATCAGCAAGAAGCAAGGATGCATCTCTCAGTCTACTGCAGAAGCATAATATGTGGCCACTGCTACAAATTTCTCAAATATTGCAGGGATCAAAAAGTTGTTGGAAGGTATGCATATGAAGACTCTAGAACCGGTAATTATCTACTGTGATAATGCCAGTGCAATTAACATTTCTAAGAATCTAGACATGCATGCTAAGACTAAGCATATTGCTATCAAGTATCACTATCTAAGAGAACAAGTGCAAGCAAAGGAGGTGATACTGTAATATGTTCAATCAAATGAACAATTAGCTGATATATTCACCAAGCCATTACCAAAAGATATATTTGAGTACCTGAGATAGAGACTAGGGGTCCAACCCTTGTCTATCGATCAGTAAGCTGACTAGGAGGCTACATCAGCCTAAACATAATCTGAAGATCATTCATGTTGATGCAAGCATAGAGATGGATAGCAACTGATACATCTATACATAGAAAGGTACAAATCTACACCGAACACCAGAGTCAATGTATTGTTGATGGATAGGGAAATTCATGGAATATATTATAAAAAGGATGGAAGATGATATAGAAGAAAATTGTTTGGCATTGTTGTCAAAGGGAGAGATTATCTCATTATCAAGAGGAAGAGAAATTTTCATCAGCATAAAGGAGAGATTATCTTAGTATAAGGAAGAGATTATATCATTATTCAAAGGAAGAGATTGTTTACATATGAAATATCCATGAAAGGGAGAGCAGTAACAAAAGGAAGAGGATACACACAAAGGGAGAGATGACTCAATGTTGTTAAAGGAAAAAGAGATTATCAAGAACATGAATAGTCAAGGAAGAAAACATATTAGAATATAAATAGAAGTTGCTACATCTATCCAGTGAAGGGATTAAAGATTGAAAAAATCACTCTGCAAGAAACAAATCTAAGCTATTTAAGCTTAATGAGAGCCAGACATTTGTAATAGTTACAATCAGAAAGATTGATGAAACTATTATATGTTATATTGTATTAGTAATAATATAGTGTGATAATGTAGTGTGTTTCTATCAATGCCAAAGGGAGAGATTGATGACATGTAACTTATTAAATGTTTGAAGATGTTAATTTGATCACCAAAATGCAGAAAGATAATGCAAGACATTAAATCAATTAATGGATTGTATTTTCATTGATGTCAAATTGATATAATATAATCGGTTATATACAAAGTGTCAAAGACTATAGAGAATTAGAGAGATAAATATTATGCTTTCAGTAAGGCATAAAAGAAAAGAATTCACTATGTGACTTCAAACATCAATGGCTAGTGGAATCTGATGGACAGAGATCACCAAAAGTTAAGTCACAGTGATGCCCGAGCAAAGAAACCGACGAGCATTACCAAAGAGCAGAATCAAAAGCATACCCAATGGCTAGAATCATAGTGTAACTTGATGGATAGACAAGCCCGAAGGATAGACAACCTTGACGGAGAAGTCCAAGGAGAACTGGAGTGTTGACCAAAGCTATGAAAGAGTTAAAACACCGAAGATAACTAGAGTTCAGAAATGACAAAAGATCTAGCTGGTAGAGATAAATATAGAATTAACTAGTAGTTATCATTGTTTTCATTGACAAGATAAAGCCAGAGATAAGTAAAGGATTTAAATTTATTTTTTCCAGTAGGCAAGAAGCTCTCTACAAGATAAAATAGGAGTTTTTCTTTAAATCAAATTGGCTAAGATTGCAGATCACGCCAAGATAAAGAAAATCAAGAACCTAGAAATGGTGATATCATGTCTATAAAGAGACAACTTAATTCATTACAAATTAAGGGGATTGAATGAACAAGAGGATGTTGGAGAGAAACTGATGAAGAACTGTTGGAAATATTGCTACAATGTAGACAATTGTTATTTTGTCATTGATGTCAAACCTTAACTGGTGAGACTATTGCTACATGTTTGAGTACCTTATCTATTGATTGATGAAGATTTGAAAGGAATGGGATAACAAGAAGACCAAGGAAATGGTTGATTTATGAGTATACACTAGGGTACTTGATCATTTGGAACTTTGGCAAAGTGATACGTTGTTTATCTATCACTGACAGTTCACTGGAAGGTCGATGCTGAGCAAAGAAAATTTGATTCCGAGCAAAGCAAAAGGTGATGCCAAGCAATGCAAAGATGATGTCGAGCGCCAGTGAAATGCCAAGAGAGACAGAGAAAGCCAAGCAACAGTATTTTGTTAATTGATGAGATTTGAGATCTATGACTGACATAGTTGATTTTATTGGGATATGCATTGTTAATTAAGATTGGTCCACATTCATTTAATGCACGGGAAATTGTTATTAGCACATGGATTCAATGTTTAATTAATGACTATATTGGAGAAGTAAGTTAAATGTAATGATGGAAAAATCTATTGGATCTGACCTAACCTAAGATCTACAATCTTGATTAAGCGGAAAAATATTTATCTGACCTAGATGAAGAGGTATAATATAACCTACTGTGGTTATTGTTATAGTATCCAAGAAAGGAGAAGTGGAATGAAAATTATTGCATGGTTAATTGACTGATTCGTAAAGAACTAGCAGAGAAGGCTGAGCAGAGAAGCAAAGTGATTGCTTGATGGATTTCCATGCAGATCTAAAGTTTGAGATGAAGATGGAGGCCACTTAGTGAATTAGCATTAGAGCTGAAATTGGATCTAGATTTGCAAAGTAAGTTGTATGTATCAGATCACACTTGCTGATTACTTTCTAACCATTGTATCAGTTCAAATCCTTTAACCAGGTTGACCTAATAGGCATTGTATAAATCCTTTGAACAAGGTGACATTTACATTGGAATGTTCTAAATCCTCTAACAAGGCCACTCCTGACAGGGTGATTAAATCCTTTGACCAGGTCACATTTGATAGTGTGTTTTGTAACCTTTAACAGGGTAGGCTCCTAACAGGGCATCACTTAAGAAGAGTGAAATTTTGGTAGCATGTTACTGGTGGTTTTTCCCATATTGAGTTTCCACATTAAATCATAGTGTCAAAATGTGTGAATGTTATTTTTGTGTTTTACTATTAAGTTTCTGCAAGCTTATTTCATTAGTACAGTAAACTACACACTTTTGTTGTTTATTGTTGTCGAGCAGATCTGAGTTGTTGAAGTTGGTTTAAATTTTTATATGGGCACATCTAGACCTAAGGATAATTGATTCACCCCCCTCTTAGTTATTCTAAATTCATCCTAATAATTGGTATCAGAGCACAGTTCTCTTGAAAAAATTTTAAGGTACTTGGAGATAAAGATCAAGATGTATAAAGGGGATGGACCGAAGATTAACAAGGAAAAATTTCCTGCATGGCAAAGTTTGAGGAAACTTCAATTGGCTAGTATTGGTGATTCTACTAAATGACATATTGAAATAGAGTATGTAGCCCCTACTAGAGTTCTAAATGTTGCACAATTAAGAGAAAAGCATGAACATAATCAAGCAATGTTGGAACTTGCATCATCTTTGAACTATCATAAATTTGAGGACATCAAGGATTGTACAAGCGCAAAGCAAATGTGGGATGCCCTTGCAACAATTTATGGAGGTGATACAAATGTACTAAGAGCCAAATCTGAAAGCTTGAGAGGTAAGTTTGATGATTTAAAAATGCAAGAAGGAGAAAATATAGTGCAATATTATGATAGGATAAAGGAAGTTGTAAATGCTATTAGAGGAGCTAAGGGAACCATTGATGATGACACTATCATGAGCAAGGTACTGAGAACACTTCTTCCTATTTATTATATTAGAGTATCTACAATTCAAGAACTGAGATGTACTCCTAATAACAATTTGACTCTGGAAAGTTTGGTAGGCAGACTTACTACATTTGAGATATCAAATTTTGACAACTATACTCCACAAGATGTTGAATCTGCATTCAAGTCATAGATGGTCATCAAAAAATCAAGTAAAGGAAAGAAATGTGTGGAAAGTGAAAGTGACACCTCGAATGATGATCTAGAAGAGCTTGAGGCACTTATGGCAAGGAGACTAGCTAGAGGAAAAGGAAAATTTAAAGGTAAACTTCCTATTATTTGTTTTTATTATAACAAAGGTGGTCATATTGCTACTAGATGTCCTAACAAGAATGAGAAAGATGAAAGAAGAGACAGTAAGTACAAAGATAGAAAGGATGATCGAGACTACAAAAAGTACAAGGATTACAAAGATAAAGGTAAGAAATCTTGTTATATAGATGAAGAAGCTTCTGACAATGAATCTGATAAATTTGATGAAAATGATATAGAAGTTGTGTATGTTGCAATGAAAGATGATCCTGATGATGATGATGAGAAAAATGCACTAATTTCTTATATGAGTAAAGGTGATCATTGGATTATTGACAGTGGTTTTTCACATCACATGACTGGTGATAAGGAAAAATTTGAAATCTTAGATCAATGTAAAGGTGGATATGTTAATTTTGGTAATGATACACCTTGTAGAGTTAAAGGGAAAGGATCAATTCAACAAACTAACAAGATTAGATGTGATGATGTATACTGGGTTGATGATCTTAAGTATAATTTGTTGAGTGTTTGGTTACATAGTTGAATTCTATCACAGAAAAGAAAAGATCTATGATGCTAATGGAGAATTAGTTGGAGGTGGTGAGAAAACTAAAGGTAACTTGTTCTATCTAGATTTATCTTAAGAGACATGCTTGTTTGCACAATATAATGATGTTTGGTTATGGCATAAGAGGCTATGTCATATTAACTTTGATAACTTGGTAAGCATAAGTAAATTGAAAAATATTAGAGGGTTGCCTAAGTTAAAGAAACCTGAGAATGCAATGTGTAAGCAATGTCAGTTGGGCAAAATGACTAAATCTAGTTTTAAGAGCAAAACTCGTACTTCTGAGAATATTTTAGAATTGGTTCATACTGACCTTTATGGACCTATTGGTGAGAAAATTTACTATGGAGACAAATATTTTATTCTATTTGTAGACGACTACTCTAGGATGATGACTATTATGTTTCTCAAAGAAAAATCTGATGCATTTCAGTTATTTAAGTGGTACTTGGCAAAAGTTGAAAAGGAAATAGGTAAGAGTCTAAAATGTCTGAGATCTGACAGAGGAGGTGAGTTCATTTCTAATGAGTTTAGCAGGTTCTACAATGACCGAGGGATAAAAAGATAGATGTCAGCACCTAGAACACCACCACAAAATGATATAGCTAAAAGAAGAAATTGATCTATCATGGATTATGCTAGAACATTAATGATAGAGAAAAATGTTGCACAAAAATATTGGAGAGAAGCTGTAAGTATAGCTGTTTATACCTTGAATAGAGTACAAGTCAAGAAAGGTACAAATTCTACACCTTATGAGCTATGGTATGGACATACACCTATCGTAAGTTATTTTAAAGTCTTTGGGAGTAGATGTTTTATACTGAAGGCTAACAGAAATGATAAACTTGATGCTAAAGGAGAAGAAGGTATATTTCTTGGATCTTCTACTAAGAGTAAGGCATACAAATGTTTTAATTCTAACACTAAAAAAATTATGGAAAGTGCAAATGTTAGAATTGATGAATATGCAGAAATAAAAGAAGCTGA
The DNA here is from genome assembly GCA_018584345.1 of Thuja plicata. Lineage (NCBI taxonomy): Eukaryota > Viridiplantae > Streptophyta > Pinopsida > Cupressales > Cupressaceae > Thuja > Thuja plicata. The sequence continues at coordinate 190,876 of MU227872.1, read as the reverse complement.
AAGCATGATTGAGCCTAAAAGTTACACATCATTCACCTATCCTGAAGAGGAGGATTCTAACGAAATTGAAAATGAAGTTTCTGAGCAACATTCTGCACCTGTCGAGACACAAAAAAAAATTATCGGGCAATAGGAGGTGACTGTCGAGCTATCTGATGGAGATGTCGAGTCACAGTTTCACCCTGAACTGAACTTGAATGATCAAATTGAAGCTAAAAAAGAGCCTACTTTGGCAAAGTATGTAAGAAGGCACCATAAACCTGATCAAATCATAGGAGCAAAGGATTTTTTAGTTATGACAAGAGGAAAATTAAGAGAAGACACATGTTTTCTATGTGATTTTGAGCCTAAGACAGTAATGTTAGAATAGTCCCAAAGAATAACTAAGAGGGGGGTGGATTAGTTATCAGCTATTTTATTTCTTTCCTTCTCTTAGATATCAATTAACATAAAGTAAATGCACATTTAGATAACACAATGGAGAACACAACAATTTTGGTTATGGGGAAACCAAATAGGTAAAAACCCCAGTGGGAATTAGCACCCACAAAGAACTATACTTTTTTATAATAATCTTTGTTAGAAGATCTTGCAACCCTGTTAGGAGTTGTTCTTTACAATGCAATAATTACAGTGACCTGGTTAAGGGTCTGACCCTGTTAGGAGTCTTTTACAAGTAACCCTGTTAGGGGTGAGGACTCACTGTCCAAAATCTCACTGCTTCAATGGTGAAAGATACAACCTTCTGTAAAATGGATATACACTATATCTGATAATGAACTGTAGAGTAGACCTATTGTCTTGATCAATTCCAATGTATTATATGCTTCCACTACTTCTTCACATAGATCCTTGATGAATGAAACACAACTGATATTTTGCTCTGTACTTTTTCTGTCTTTTTATTATCATTCACACTTGGTGTTCATCAAATGAACTACTATAAGTATCTTCTCCAAAGGCTATGATCTTCGTCAGCTCAAGGATTCCCTTCACTACTTATTTAGTTGTCCATATCAACCACGCAATCAGATTTGAATCACGCAACTCGAATTGGATGGACGTGATGCTTCACAAAGTTGGCTCCACCAAATCAACTCCAACATTATGATTCTGTTAGAACATGTTTTGCGCCTTTAGATAATTATTTGGAACTCATAACTAAACATGAATACAAAAACACATATCCCAAAGATAGGCGCAACTCAAGAAATAATGTTATTACACCGGCTCTTCTCAGATAGTCTTCGGTCGCTGTAATTGTCATAACTGAATAACATAACTTAACTAAAACTTCATATCTGACTCGGCGTGAATGTACATATCATCTAGAACATGTATACACCATGGAAATAAACATGCATAGCTCTAGAACATTTGTACTAATAATTTCATATAGAACATTGTTATATATTATATGTTGTTATCAATGACAAACATACAATCAATTATTTGCACAGAAGCAAATCTCCAACAATCTCCCCCTTTGACATTGATGGAAACATATGATATCATCAACTCAAAGTGTCTTCCTTCTTTTTACAATCTTCTCAATATCCTTATCAAAAGTTCCTCTACACTGTAGCTTTGTATACTCCCCCAGAGTATATGCTCCCCCTTACTAATACACCCCCTTTGACATCAATGAAAAAGGGTGTTGAACACCATTAAGCATAGGTACTACTCTAGAAATAGAGTAGTCAACCATTCATTAGTCACCAAGGACTGATGTTTCTTGCTACATCATCTAATCAGACTCAGGAAAGGGAATTACTCCCAAATTCTCCCTGAGATACTCAAAAGTATCTTTTGATAGAGGCTTTTTGAAAATATCTGCTAGTTTTTCTTTAGTGCTCACATAGTCCAACTTTACTTCTTTGTCTGTAACTTTTTCTCTTAGAAAATGGTATTTGATCTCAATGTGTTTTGTCTTTGCATGCATTACAGGGTTCTTTGACATATTGATAGTACTAGTTTTATCATAGTGAATAACAATAGGATAATAGATCTAAGTACCAAAGTCTTTAACCATCTGCTTGATCCAAACCATTATTGAACAATTCAATGTTGCAGCAACATACTCCACTTCTGATGTTGACTGAGAGATACAGTTATGCTTCTTTCTTGTCCAAGAAACCAACCTGTCTCCAAGAAATACTACTCCTCCTGTGGTACTCTTTTTGTCATCAATACAACCTGCCCAATCTGCATCTGTGTATACATGAAGTTGTACATTCTCTAATTTGGGATACCATAAACCATAGTCTATAGTTCCTTTTTGATATCTGAATATTCTCTTCATTTCCATTAGGTGATTCTATTTAGGTTCAGCTACAAATCTACCAACAATACCAACTTCATTAGAAATATCAGGTCTCGATTGAGTAAGATATATAATTTTTCCAATCATGGATTTGTACAATGTCTTATCAACTGCTGTGGAATCATCATCTTTAGAAAGCTTGCTTCCTGTTATCATAGGAGTGCATACTAGTTTACAATCTTCCATCTTGAAAGTCTTTAGTATCTCCTTCACATACTTAGATTTATTTATGAATATGCCTTTGTCTATTTGTTTTACATTCAATCCAAGAAAGTATTTGATAGGTCCAATCATGCTCATTTCAAATTCACTTTTCATTTCTTTGGCAAATTCTGCACTAAGTTTGTCATTACCTCCAAAGATAATGTCATCAACAAAAATAGAAATGAGTAGTAGTCCTTCATTTCTCTCTCTTATGAATAAGTTACAGTCTATTGCTCCTTTTCTGAATCCTGTCTTGGTTAAGTAACCATCAAGTCTCTCATACCATGATCTTGGGGCATGTTTTAGTCCATAAAGTGCTTTCTTTAATCTGCACACCATGTCTGGTTTATCTGAAAGTTTGAATCCTTCAGGTTGCTCTATGTAGAATTCTTCCTTCAAGTCACCATTCAAAAAAGTTGACTTGACATCCATTTGGTATACCTTAAAGTTCTTGAATGTTGCATAGGCCAGAAATAGCTTAATAGCTTCAAGTCTTCTCACAGGGGAAAATTTATCAGTGTAATCTATGCTTTCTCTCTGCACATATCCTTTACACACTAATCTTTCCTTGTTCCTTACTATTGTGCCTTCTTCAATCATTTTGTTCCTGAATATCTACTTTGTTCCAATCACGTTCTTGTCATGAGGTCTAGGGACTAGTTCCCATGTTTCATTCTTGATTATTTGATCTAATTCTTCTTGCATGGCATTTTTCCAATCTGAATCTTTGCATGCATCTTCAACACTTAAGGTTTCAATCTGTGAAAGTGAGTATACCTCTTCATCAGTAGTTGAACCTTTTTCTCTAGATCTTGTCAAGACTTTTACGCTCTGATCTCCAATAATATCTTCCTTAGAGTGGTATTTGGATGTGTATCTTGAATTCTTATGAGTGATACTTTCATCTTTAATATGTGATTCTTCTTCACTTGGTTCAGGATTGTTACATGAAACATCAATACAGTCAAACATTTCTTCAATAATTGTGTCCTTATTGATGGGTCTAGGCTCATCTTCAATCATGGGAGCATAGTC
>MU227872.1:173237-187264 GCA_018584345.1 Thuja plicata | reverse complement strand
CAATCATGGGAGCATAGTCATAGTATCTTTCTTGAATCATAAATTTCTCATCAATCTTCACATGAGTACTTTCAATGATCTTCTTTAATCTTAGATTAAAACATCTATAGGCTTTTCTTTTAGTAGATTAACCAATAAAAATACCTTCATCACTTCTAGCATCAAACTTGCCAATGCTATTGTCCCTCTTGATGTAGCACTTGATTCCAAATATTCTGAAGTATTTTACAGTGAGTACATACCAAACCAAAGTTCATAGGGTGTCTTGTCTGTGCCTAGCCTCAATTGTATTCTATTGATAGTGTAGACTGCTGTATTGACCGCATCTCTCCAATAGGTATGAGAAACCTTTCCTTCAATCATGATGGTATGCACTGTGTCAAGTATTATTTTGTTCCTTCTTTCTGCAATCCCATTTTGCTGAGGGGTTCTAGATGCACTTAACTGTCTCTTGATTCCATGTTCTTCACAGTAGTCATAAAACTGGTCAGAGGTGAATTCTCCTCCTCTATATGATCTCAGACATTTTATCTTTAATCTAGATTCATTCTCAACCTTAGCTTTGAACACTTTCAACTTCTCAAAAGCTTTAGATTTATCCTTTAAGAACGCAGCCCACATCATCCTTGAGAAATCATCAACAAACAAAATGAAATACCTTTCTCCGTAGTATGATCTTGTTTGAGTAGGTCCACATAGGTCTGTATGTATCAGATCTAATTTGTTTTCTGCAGAGTCTTGTTTTCTTCTGAATGAGGTGCTCACATGTTTCCCCATCACACATTCCCTACACATGGTATCAATTGGTCTTGCAATGCTCGGAAGGTCTCTTACTTCCTTTACATTACTTATCTTGACTATGTTGTCAAAGTTAATATGACAAAGTCTCTTGTACCATAACCAACTATCATCCACTTTTGCAACAAAAAAACTAACATCTGAATTGAGCTGAAAAACATTACCTTTTGTTTTTTTATCCTGATGCAATCATGTTTCCTTCTTTATTGTTGATAATGCACTATTTGTTTTTTAATTCCAATTGATATCCTTTATCAAGCAACTGTCCAACACTTCATAAGTTATGATGCAAACCATCAACATAGAGAATATCATTTGTCTTTTTCTTTCCATCTAAGGTGATAGAACCTCTTCCTATAATAGGTTTGGGAGTGTTATCTCCAAATCTAACCATGCCACCTTTGTACTTGTCTAAATGTACAAATCTATCTTTGTCTCCTATCATGTGGTGTGAACATCCATTTTCAATGATCCAGTCAGTTCTAATGTCATTTTTTGAAACTAATGCTAACTCCAGTTCTTTTGCTTCATCTTATTTGTCCATTTCTTCAAGCATCTTCTCAATGTTTTTAATGCTAATAAATCCAATTTCATCTTCTCCTAAGTCATCATCAGTTACACCATCCTTAGCATGATAACATTCTTTAGTGTACTTAGGTTTGTAATTTGATCTGAATTTGTTGACTCTTGTAGGGCATTTGGATGCAAAGTGACCAACTTTGTTGCATGAAAAACATTTGAATGGTAGTTGTCCTTCATATTTCCCTTTACCTTTCCTTTCCTTCTTGGCAATCATAGCAATGATTTCTTCTATTTTTGTATCCACTTCTTCATTATTATTAGAACTTCTTATAGATTTCTTGTTGTGGATTGTGGCTTTGAAGGTTGTCTCACTTTTAGGTTCTATCTTCAATCTAGATATCTCAAATGCAGATATTTTGCTGATCAAAGTCTCCCTCTTGAACTCTTTTGAAAATTTCATAGTCTCATCTAATATATTGGTCTTGCTCTCATAATCTTCTATCAATGTGGTCATTAATTTGTCCATTATATCTTCTTCTGATATTTCTCCACCATTGTTTCTTATACCTGATACTGCTTCATTAATCCTCTAATTGTAAGCTCTAATGTTTTCTTTAGGTAACATCTCTAAATTGTTGTATCTTTTCTTCCATGTCTTTCTAAACACATTATTTTCTTGGATGTCCCCTTCAAACATATCCTCTAAGTATTTCCAAATATATTATGCTTTATCTGCCTTCTTGATCTCAGAAAATTCACTGTCGGATAGGGCACTGATTAAGGATTCTTTGGCTATTGCATTATGAGTGAATACTTCCTTTTGTTTGACTGTAGAGTCCTCTTCTGCAAGGTCCTTCAAGGTGGGAACTTTAATTTCTTGGGTGGAAATCTCATAGATCTCAAGTCCAATGCACTGAAGATGTGTTATCATTTTGTTCTTCCAGTCAAGATAGTTTTCTCCATCGAACTTAGGACTCTCTTTCCTGAAGTATGCCATCTAATATACCTTAAGCTATTAGGCTTTCTCTCCAAGGCACTTGGCTCTGATACCAATTTTTATAATATTCCCAAAGGATAACTGAGAGGGGGGGGTGAATCAGTTATCAGCTATTTTATTTCTTTCCTTCTCTTAGATATCAATTAACATAAAGTAAATGCACATTCAGATAACAAAATGGAGAACACAACAATTTTGGTTACGGGGAAACTAAATAGGTAAAAACCCCGGTGGGAATTAGCACCCACAAAGAACTATACTTGTTTATAATAATCCCTGTTAGAAGATCTTGCAACCATGTTAGGAGTTGTTCTTTACAATGCAATAAGTATAGTGACCTAGTTAAGGGTCTGACCCTATTAGGAGTCTTTTACAAGGAACCCTGTTAGGGGTGAGGACTCACTATCCAAAAGCTCATTGCATCAATGGTGAAGGCTACAACCTTTTGTAAAATATATATAGACTATATCTGATAATAAACTATAGAGTAGACCTGTTGTCTTGATCAGTTCCAATGTATTATATTCTTCCACTACTTCTTCACATAGATCCTTGATGAATGAAACACAACTGATATTTTACTCTGTACTTTTTCTGTCTTTTTCTTATCATTCACACTTGGCATTCATCAAATGAAATACTATGAGTATCTTCTCCAAAGGATGTGATCATTGTCGGCTCAAAGAGTCCCTTCACTACTTCGTTAGTCAGCCATATCAACCACGCAATCATATTTGAATCACGCAACTCAAACTAGATGGACGTGACGCTTCACAAAGTTGGCTCCACCAAATCAACTCCAATATTAAAATTCTATTAGAACATGTTTTTCACCTTTAGAGAATTATCTAGAACTCATAACTAAACATGAATACAAACACGCATATCCCAAAGATGGGTGCAACTCAAGAAATAATGTTATTACATCGGCTCTTCTCAGATAGTCTTATGTCGCTGTAACTATCATAACTGAATAATATAACTTAACTGAAACTTCATATCTGACTTGGGATGAATGTACATAGCATCTAGAACATGTATACACCATGGAAATAAACACGCATAGCTCCAGAACATCTATACTGATAATTGCATATAGAACACTATTGTATATTATATGTTGTCATCAATGACAAACATACAATCAATTATTTGCACAAAAGCAAATCTTCAACAAGTAAAGGATGCTTTGGAAAATGAAGACTAGATTCAAACCATGAAAGAAGAGATAGAATAGATTGAAAACAACAAGACATGGACACTAGTACCGAGACCTGACAACAAAAATGCAATTCGTACAAAGTGGGTATTCAGAAACAAGTTGAATGAACATGGAGAGGTGACAAGGAATAAAGCAAGACTGGTATGCAAAGGTTATGCACAAGAGGAAGGAATTGACTATGGAGAGACATTCGCCCCATTTGCAAGATTGGAGGGTGTGAGAACTCTACTTGCATATACAGCCTACAAAGGATTTAAATTCTATCAAATGGATGTGAAGTCAGCATTTCTAAATGGGATATTAGAAGAGGAAGTATATATTGAACAAGCTGATGGATTTGTTGACCCAAGTAAGAGGAACATGGTTTGCAGACTACACAAGGCATTATATGGACTAAAACAAGAACCTAGAGCATGGTATGAAAGATTGCACAATTATCTGATGAAGATTGGATTTTCAAGAACAAATGACAACAGCAATCTGTATTTGAAAATAGAGAATGGTAAAGGAATTTTATTGGCTGAAATTTTTGTTGACGACACCATAATCAGTGGACAAGATATTATATGTAAAGCATTTTCAAAAGAGATGCAAACTGAATTTGAAATGTCTATGTTTGGTGAGATAAAACTCTTTGTTGGATTACAAATACATCAAATGAAGAATGGTATCTATATTACTCCATCAAAATATATCAAGGAGATACTAAAAAATTTTGGTATAGAAGATTCAAAACCAGTGAGTACACCCATGGCTACTGGATAGAAGTTGACAAAGAATGATGATACAAAAGAGGTAAAGCAAACATTGTATAGATCAATAATTGGTAAGCTGCAATATGTTGTACATAATAGACCTGATATTGCATTAGCAATTGGAATTTTTTCTAGATTTTTTCCTAATCCAAAAGAGACACATATAATGGTAGTAAAAAGAATTCTAAGATATTTGAAAGGTACAAAAGACTATGGCCTATATTACAAAAGGAATGACAAGTTTGAACTCAGAGTCTATACTAATTCTGACTAGGCTAGTAATGTTGATGATAGAAAAAGTACCATAGGAGGAGCATTTCTTTTGGAGAAAAGATTAGTTTCCTAGACAAGCAAGAAATAGAATTGCACCTCACAATCTACAGCTAAAGTTAAGTATGTGGCAGCAGCAGCTAATTGTTCAAACATTGTGTGGTTGAAGATACTACTAAAAGGTATGAAGGAGGAGAGCACAAAACCAGTTGTCATATATTGTGATAACACGAGTACCATTAATATTTCTAAAAATATTCTAATGCACTCTAAGACAAAACATATAGCTATCAAGTATCATTACTTGAGGGAGCTAGTTCAGAAGAAGGAAGTGAGACTGGAATATGTGAACACTAAGGAACAGTTGGCGGACATATTTAAAAAGGCATTACCCAAGGATGCTCATGAGTATCTAAGAGGTAAATTGGGGATGATTCCCCTAGCAGAGGCTAACTAGTGCTAAATGGTACCATTGCATAAAATGTTTTAATCAAAACACTTGAAACATTGATGCACAGTAAGTCACATTTTTAGGATGTTGTCTAAATACTGTGAAGTAAAAGACAAGAATAGAAAAAGAAGATCAGTCATAACCAAAGATGATAAGAACAGCATGATACAAATATTAGAACAGAAGAATCTGCATAATGAAGATGTCAACATCTTTGGCATTGTTGTCAAAGAGGGAGATTATTTCTAAAACAACAGATACAAGGAAGATAAACAATAGATATAAGGGAGATATTACTGAAAGAGGGAGCTGAACAGTAACAAAAAATGTTTCAGTGTAACTATAGACACAGAAGGAGTCAGAATGAAGCTAAAGACATTAATGAAGATTTGTTCATATCAAGAACACAGGCACTTTTTGGATTGTATGGTAACTTTGGTTGGAAATCATTTTTTTATAGTTTAGTGTTGCCATCAATGCCAAAGAGGGAGATTGTTTGAAAGATTTCTACAATGTAGACAATTGTTATTTTGTCATTGATGTCAAACCTTAACTGGTGAGACTATTGCTGCATGTTTGAGTCCCTTATCTATTGATTGATGAAGATTTGAAAAGAATGGGATATCAAGAATTTCAAAGAAATGGTTGAGTTATGAGTATACAGCAGGGTACTTGATCATTTGGCACTTTGGCAAAGTGATACGTTGTTTATCTATCACTGACAGTTCACTGGAAGGTCGATGCCAAGAAAACCAAAGTTGATGTCAAGCAAAGAGAAAGGTGATGCTGAGCAATGCCAAGATGATGTCGAGCGCCAGTGAAATGTCGAGGGAGACAGAGAAAGTTGAGCAACAGTATTTTGTTAATTGATGAGATTTGAGATCTATGGCCGACATAGTTGATTTTATTGGGATATGCATTGTTAATTAAGATTGGGCCACATTCATTTAATGCATGGGAAACCATTATTAGCGCATGGATTCAATGTTTAATTAATGACTATATTTGAGAAGTAAATTAAATGTAATAATGGAAAGATCTGTTGGATCTGACCTAACCTAAGATCTATGATCTTGATTAAGTGGCAAAAGATTTATCTGACCTAGATGAAGAGGTATAATATAAGACCTAGCAGATAAGGCTGAGAAGAGAAGAAAATTGATTGCTTGATGGATTTCCAAGCAGATCTAAATTTTGAGTGAAGATGGAGACCACTCAGTGAATTAGCATTAGAGCTAAAATTGGATTTGGATTTGCAAAGTAAGTTGTATGTATCAAATCACACCTGCTGATTACTTTCTAACCATTGTATCAATTCAAATCCTTTAACTAGGTTGACCTAACAGACATTGTATAAATCCTTTGAACAAGGTGACATTCAAATTGGAATGTTCTAAGTCCTCTAACAAGGCCACTCCTGACAGGGTGATTAAATCCTTTAACCAGGTCACATTTGACAGTGTGTTTTGTAACCTTTAACAGGGTAGCCTCCTAATAGGGCATCACTTAAGAAGAGTGAAATTTTGGTAGCATGTTACCGGTGGTTTTTTCCATATTGGGTTTCTACGTTAAATCATGGTGTCAAAATGTGTGAATGTTATTGTTGTGTTTTACTGTTAATTTTTTGCAAGCTTATTTCATTAGTATAGTAAACTGCACACTTTTGTTGTTTATTGCTACCAAGAAGATCTAAGTTGTTGAAGTTGGTTTAAAGTTTTATATGGGCACATCTAGACCTGAGGATAACTGATTCGCCCCTCCTCTCAGTGATTCTAAATTCATCCTAACAAGAACAACTTCATATAGTCCTGATCAATCAAGTTGAGGAAAGAGCTAAAGATTTATGCGAACACGTAGCAACAAAGCACATCATCACCAAGAAGAACAAAATTTGAGCAAAGGTATTGAAAGGATATATTGATCAGATTGGTTTTATGAGCTTACAATAGATCAAAAAAATTGCAAGTATAAGTTGTATATGTGAACAAATCATATAGTTTTAGTTTAACCATTGATTTAGAAAGTCTCTTAACCGAGAAGGATTTAAAGATCCTTTCTATATTGAGATACATCCCAAAAAGTATCAAAAATTTTGATCATGAAGATAGCATGAGATGTCAAATACCATTTGACAAACTAGAGGAGTTTGGACAAGGAAGATAGCATAGAGATGTTGGATATCAAGTGACAAACTAATATTTTAAATCCTTTAACAAGGTCATACTTAACAATGTTTCTGTAACCTTTAACAGGGTTGGCTATTCACCGAGCTCACTTCAGAAGAGTGAAAAGCTTGGGTTAGTAGTCCCAGGTGGTTTTTCCCTTAACAGGGTTTCCATGTTAAAAATCCATGTGTCAATGTGTTTATGAGTCATTACTTTAGTATTTTGCATTACACATAGCTAATCTGGATTGATCGGTATACTCTAAGTAATTTACTATTTTTGGTAAATTGAAAGACTGTTATTCAGTAAACATACAGAATAAGGTTTAACAAAGAATTATGAGTAGTAGTAATTTAATAAGTATATTTGAAGGAATTCATCTTATAGGACTGAAGATAAATAGAGGCTTAATATTGTGGTACTAATTTTTTGGGTTGATTAATTAAAATATGTTTGAGGCCACTGATTCACCCCCCCACCCCTCAGTTATTACTAACACCCTACCAATGCGGTCATGCCTCTGGAAGTCTTTGTAATTCTTGTGTATTTTCCATTATGATATGTTTTGGGGGAGGTTATCACTACCTTAGGAGCATCCCAATTATTTCCTTTTTGCGTGGACCTTGGTTTCTATCTCCTAGCATGGGGGAGTAGACCTTTTATGATCCACGTGGCTGGGTGGTTAAATATTTCTTTATCGTGGTATTGCTCGAGGTGGTTTGGATGTTCCTTGCTTATGTTTCCTTCATATTTGCAGATGGATACTTTTCAAGTATTTATCATTTTTAATTAATTTAATGTATCTATGACCTCTTAAAAGGAGATGATTGTAATAAATCTTTTATGTACATAAAATTATGTAAGCGGATGGGTAACTTTAGGAGAAAAGAAAGGGGAAAATATCTCTTTTATGTAACTTGTATACTTGGTGAAGCAAGAAAATATTTTATGTTTTATGAAACTCTTGAATGTAGGCTAGGATTATGATGATTCATTAATGTATGAATGTGATGGTATAAAATTGATTTAAGAAAGGAACATGCCAACATGTGAGATTGGTAAATAACTAATTGATACTTAGGCATATGAATGATTTATATGTATGAAAATATTATATTTAAAAGGAAATGTTGAGGTATCAACATTAGGGAACCTAGGGGGGATAATTTATAAGAACCTTAATCTCATTAAGTATGTTAACTTCTCAAATCATTTTATAGTAACTCATGATGTTAAAAAACAATTATTGACTTGAAACTTTAGAGGCCTGAAGCCTTGTTTTTCTGGGTTCCTTGATTGGGCATGACATTATCTATCATTGCTTCCTTCTCCATCACATGATATTTCTCTATCTTGATTTAAGGAACATCCATCACATCAAATTCTACTTGTTCTACTTCTAGAACACTAGGAACATTGGTTATGGGAAGACCAACTTCTGGAAATAAAGAAATTTTACCTTGAGTCTCAGGGATGACATCATATTGATTCCTATCAAGGTAGATTCTCATAATCTTCTCTATATCCTCAATGACCTCCTTTGTTTTACCCATTATAAGCTTGTTCACTCTGATTTTTCTTTTTAACTCCTTCTAAAAGTCCTTAAGAATCCTCTTTACTTCTACATCAGCTCTGGACATATGTCAACTAATAATTTTTCTCTCAACCTTTTGTCCTTAGCTAGAGCATAATATTTTCTAGCATCTATAATATTATACAAACTTGGGTAGATCAGATGTAATTTCAATTAGTGTATTTTTTATCCATATGAATACCTTACCACGGCCTCTTCAAGGACTCTTTTTCCTTCTTCAAAAAAATTTTCAAATAATTTTTACAATGGCTTTAATTTCCCATGAGATGTAATATCCTTTACTATGTCATTCACTCACATTCCAAGTTGATCAGATTCAAGTTTAGTCTTCTTACTTGTTCTTCTTCACCAGATGGTTTAGACTTGGGAATTTGTGAAGCTTTAGAATTTTTTTACTTTAATTGCTTCATAGCATCATCTGATTTATTGGCCTCATTATATTCAATGATGAATTCTTCTTCCTTCTTGCCCTTTTTCTTCTACCTTTTTCCATCTTTCAGTGATGATTGCACTTGTGATTTCTTGGTTATGGAACTTCTATTCTACCTAGGTTTAGTAGGAAAGGGTTCTATTATATCTATATTAATCTTTGTAGGCTTCTCAATAACATCTTGTTGAGTCCTTTTCATTTCTTCCCTGACCTTTTCAATAGGAATTCTCATTTATTATGCAAGGCCATCTACTCTCTTACTATCACTCCTTTCTATCTTATATTTCTTCATCTCAATATTAAGCATATGCATCTAGTAATTGTTGGAAGTATAATATGGAAAAGAAATAACTAAGAGGGGGGTGAATCAGATCTATAAAAATTTTACACTTCTAAAACAAATTGATTCAACCATGTATTCATAAAAATAAACTAAAATGTTGTAATAGATCTAACATCTAATCATATCCATAATGAACACATAACACAAAGATTTGGTAACCCAAAAACCCTTTAAGGTAAAAATGGGGTGGGGATGACACCCACAAATATTCACTACTATTGTAATAAAGTGTGTCTGTTAGGGATACAAATTTTGATCACTTCTAATGATCTACCCTGTGGGGGGTCTACCCTGTTAAGAGCTTACAGACTTATACAATCTACCTTGTTAAATTATTTAAAACTTAAAAATAAGTAAGCACTCAGTTAAGAGATTTACAAAGGCCTATTATGACCACTTTGTTAAGAGATTTACCCTAATTCACTTGCTAGAATGTATCAGTACCTGATCCTTCAGTTTTCACTACAAATTTTTATAATGGATCTCCTCTTTCCAACTCTTAACTGATCTCTCAATCTGATATATCTTTGTTCTTCTCTTCACTGCTCTGCTCGGTCACTCTATCTTATCAATTCTTCATATATGGAAAATATGCATATACATCTGATCTCTTCTCTTCACATCTGCATCCAAACATACACTTTCTCACTCACTCTGATTAGGGTTTGAAGCATCCCATATATAGATCAATGATGAAACATCCAGATCAAGATCAAAGATTTAGATTCATCACTTTTTTTTCGCTTAGGCATCCCTAATTTTGATTGGTTGTATGGCTTGCATAGGGATCCATGATCATAAAAATAACATATATTTCATGCATTAAATATATGTGAATGATCATTAAATGATTCATAGAAGTCAGCCAAAATGGTTTACCTAAGTGTTTGATCCATTTCAAACACATATACAAAAAACTATCTTACTCAGCATAGGTTAACTCTGGTTCTTGGTCAATACTATCTCACTCGACATAACCATATGTTTTCACTCAGCACTAACTCTTCTATGCAACTCGGCAATCATTCTTCTCGAAAACTATTGAGTACCCGGCAACCTCTATCTTTCTCGGCAGTAACTACTACTCGGTCTCGGCCTTAGTGATATGGCTTGGTCGCAATGATGACCGAACAACCTTCCTTGTTTATGACTAAGTGTGTTACACTAATAGACAACAAAAGTTGGAGAAAAAAAATCTCCCCCTTTGACATTAGTGGCAAAAACACTTTGTCATGACTTTTTAGTCCTTTACAAAAATAGTACTTAAATAGACTTAGAACTCACCCTAGGATTCTGACTCGTTCTTTATAAAAACTTCACTACATATACAACATATGTACATAATACAAAAAAAAATGTTATACCTTATACTTATTTCTCCTTATTTCCCCTTGATTGTATCTCATATTACATTTCCCCCTTGTTTTTGTCACTCTTGTCTACTGGGGTTGTAGGGGTCAGACCATACTTGTCCAAAAATGGCTTGTGAATCTGTAGGATCATCACCAATGCATTATCACAATTTCTTTTGACAAATTCCAAAACCTGGAACTTTATTTCTAGTTTGGCAACTAGATCAATCAAACTCTCTGCAATATTCAGAGGTGGATGTTTTTTTGCTAGTTCCTTTATTGCTTTCACCTCTTTTTGCATGACCTCCAAATGAGGTATCAACATAGTTTGAATTGAAATTAGTTTTGCCCTTATTATTCCATCATTAACCATGAGATTGGCTAGTATCCCTTGGGAATGTGTCAACATGTTAAAATGAATAGAGATGAAACTTGCATCCATGCTCAGTGAGTGTCATGTTGACTTCAAATGTGATTGTAGCTTCTCAATAAGCTGTTGATTATCCTTTGTAAAGAATTTTGTATCACAAAGTTGTTTGTACAAAGAAAGAACATTTTATATAATTATTCTAGGTTTCTTACTAGATTAGAAAGTACAACCTACTTCTCAGTATTTTTTTCTAGAACTTTATCAAGTACCTTGGTCTCAAATTTTCTCTCAGATCATTGCATGAGCTCATTTGCATCGATATCATCATTGTTCACCTTTTGAACAATATGAACCAATTATTCTAATATCGGTGCTTTCTCATTCAAATCTCAAAACTCAAAAGCATCAACAAAGATATCTTTTATCTCATGGAGTACTTTCTTCTTTTGATGTTCCCTTTTCAATTCCTCTTGCTTTCTCTTTTTGTTCAATAAATCCTGCAAGATTAGCATTTGCTCATAAGATAAGTTATCAGTGTCCCATTTTGGAATTATTATAACTTCAACAAGTGTCACTTTAGTGCTCAGAGACTTGTCCTTTTTCTTCTTATGTGACTTCTTCTTCTTGGTCTCTGGTGAGCTGCTACTCGGTCTCTATTCAGCATTCAAGATATTGGTATCACCGTTGATTGGAACTAACTCATTTTGAGTAATAATTATCTTTTGTTCAGGTGTTTTATAACTCTTGTTCTTAGTGTGTATAAGAGGTGTGACATTAGGTAATGGTATTGATTCCTCAATGGACTCTTTCTCCTTAGGTTCTCATTTCTCCTTGGTCTCAAGAGTCTGAGTCTCCTATGTCTCTCCTTCATGTGATTTAGAGATATCTGATGCAGACTTATCTTCTTTATCTTATTTGTTTTTTTTTCTCCTGCTTCATTGACTTCAAGGTTTGCCTTGGTAGGTGAATCTGGAATTATGATTGTTTCTTTACCCTGTTCCTCAGCATTCAAACCTTGTGTAATCTCATCAATTGTCAAATCCTCAATTTTCTCATCCTCAACCTTATCCTTCATCTCATCCTCAACATTATCATTTATTTCATTATCATCATTATTAGGCTCATAAATATCTTCTTTACTATAAAGCTCAACTTGTTTTGATGTGCCTTGATCTTTGTTCTTGTCCACTATCAATCCAAAGATAATCTTCCATATCTTTTGGATTTTCTATACAACTCCTTCAACGTAATTCTTCAGTATAGAATAATCTCTCAATCTAGGAACAAATAAATTCCTATATTGGTCCATGAATTTTTCTCTCTGCTTCTTTGTCAAGTCAAACATAATTTGAGCTAATGCTCCTTCTATGATCTGCCTCTCTTTCATAATGGCATTTTGTCGTCTCTCATCAATATTATTTTCTAGTTCATCAGGGACTAAATTCCCAATTTATAATGGTGTCATCTTGTATGAACCTAACATATCCATCATTTCTTCTTCTGTCTTTGCCTTATCAATTTTACTTAACTTTTCAAATTTAATAAACTTGAATCTAGAAAAACCTGTTGAACTCCTGGTGTTGTGAAAGATCTCATCAACATTGGTAGGATGTTTGTATGTTGCAACTTTGAAATTTTTGATGCCCTCTATTTTTGTCAATTCTTCATCTTCTTCATCTTTTCCCATAATGTATTTCCTTCTTGGCTTCCTCTTAGGGGCTCGGCTCAGCATCTATTTGAACTTTTTTCATTTTTCCTGAGCTCTCCCCTTCATCATTCTTTACTGATGTTTTCTTTGGTGGCTTGGCTGATATAGTAATTGTAGATGCCCTAGTTCTCAGTCTAGATGTGGCAGGAGGAGTAGATTTGTGTTGTGAACTCCTCTTCTTAGTTGACTTGGCAACCATTACTTTCTTACCCTTCTTGTTCACTTCCACATCTTCTTCTTCACTTTCTTTAGAGTCACTAGATTAGTCCTCACCTTGACCTTGTGTGATCTATACTAGTGCACCTTCCTCTTCTTCTTCTCCTAACATCTTCTCAAGATTCTTTACAATTTTCTTTCTCTTCCTTTCCATTGTTGTAACCTTCAAATTTTTGGTTATCTTTCATTTTGCTTCATCATAATTTCCACATCTCTTAGCCTTTCTATCAATTTCTTTCTGCTAGTAGATATGTGATTGCTCTGTATGTTTCATCTATGTTTACGTCATAAGGTGATGGCCTTTTCCATGCTACCCTAGGTACTACAACTTGTACATATGTGAGGCCTACCCCAGTATGACATAGAATAGCACTATCTTTCACTTTTATGTTCTCTTGTCGATACAGATTTTGTTATAGATGGACTACTTGGATTCATGTAATTGCCTTATGGATCTATTGAATCCTTTTCTTGTGTGTAAATGCCTGATTATGTAAATCAGGAGATCTTTGTGATACTATGTGTAAGTAATGCAGATTTCATTATAGGACTTAGTTTTGATGGGTTTGTATAATGGATTAGTATGTGGATGTTGGCTGTAATCAAGATTCAGATTTATTAAAAGTTATGTTTATGCATGTGGAATAGATGCAAATATTGTTAAATAAAATTTGATGCAAGTGTGAGTGAATTTATGTTCAACTTAAATTATGTATTCTATTATTGTTTGTGTTGATTTATTGGACGTACTGATGGGTGCAATGAGTGTGCAGGGAATTTGACCATGGTACTAATCGGGGATTCAAAGAAATGGACCTATGTGGAAACCGTGAT
>MU227872.1:145917-166344 GCA_018584345.1 Thuja plicata | reverse complement strand
TTCATTTCTGGATCCCCTAGCTCGGGGGTGGCCTTGCAAAGGCCTAGGTTGGGAGGTGAGCCTCCATGGTCAACCTTGATGTTCTTGCAGGTTCAGGAAAAGTTTCTGAAAGATTAACCGATGCCTTGGTGTTTTGGATGCAATTTCTCCCTCAAAGACTTGTCTCTGTTCAAGCTTTGTCCTTGTAATATTTAAAAGGTTCTGAAAATAATGTAATCCTCTTGTATTTGGAATTTTGAGTTGTTTCTATTAATGAAATTAGCAATTGTATCTCTATTTGTAATAATGATTGTTATCAAAAGGAACTTTAAGGCTATCACTCTGATTAGTGTTGTTGATTCTATATTGATTTTTTTTTTTTTTGATTTAAAGTGCAAAGATTTAGAAAATACTTTCATTTCCTATAGATGATTTAACATGTTTAAATGAAAGTTTAAAGTTTTCAATTAGTTAAGGTTTTCGTGCCCGAATTTTGGGGCATGACAACATAAGTATTATTAGTATCAACTAGAACTCAAACATCATCATAATGCTTCTCAACTAGTGATACAGGAATTTTGCTGCTTAATCTCATCTTTTCCTTAAACTCCACAAAATAATTACCCATGATAGTGTCAAAATTCTCTCCTAACTATTGTATGAACTCATTAATCTAAACTATTACTGGTTGGTCCTGACTCCATACTACATCTCCTATAGTAGGAAAAGTATTCTAAACATAGAAAAATGTAAAGACTAGTAAGGATCTGAACTTACACATAGAGTTCTTTGCCTTCCTAATTTCTGATAGGTTCTCGGCAAGTTGAGTCATCTAAAGCTCAGAAAGATCATAAGTATGATCCTTTTTCACAATCTTCCATGCCTAATCAACCACAACACATGGGACACTATCTAATCTTCTCAATTCATAAAACTTATGTGCAATCACTCTAAATTCGAAGTCAATTTAAGGATTTGTGATCGTAGAAATTGTCATTTCTCTCTTGTTCCACTCGGCAAGAGTGAACTTCTCAATGTTTTCCTTTTTCTGACAATGCACAGCTCATTCCCCTTGAGCAATAGGGTAACCGGTAACTTGGAAGATGATATCTTTAGTGATCTTTACTGGTCCATTCTCCATGTGTTCTTCTTAGCACAATCCTGATCCATTCAACTTTAAAGTCATCCAGGAGTTCTAGGGCACGGACTAACCCTTTTTCAGCAATGTGTTGATGATCAGCCTTCAAAGCTCCATTTTCACATAATTTACTGTAGGATTCCCTCAACTCAAAATCTCCAACTTCTCTAATTTTTCACATGTAACATGCTCTCACATCATGAATCATAAGAAATTTATGCGGGATCAATAACAGCGCTCTCATAAGATCTCCCTTCACTACAGTTTTAGGAACAGCTCAGAAATTGGGCAGTGCACACGCATTGCTCATTCCCTTATCTTGTCTCTTCACACCAATAGATGAACTAGATACCATTTCTGCAAATTAGGGTTTGTGAAATAGATATGGATAACTCAGCAACAATGAGTTTTCTATCTTTCACAATACATGTCGACGATACACAGGTGCAATCTTTACAAAAATTTATTCAATTTTCTCTTGAATCGCCTTAGAAGTGCTCTAAAAACTCTAAATCATTGTGTGAAATGAAAAATGAACACCTAAATCCATTATATACTCTCAAATGGTTGAATTAGGTCTTCAATAAATTCTTCATGCAATGGTAGGTGGATAACAGTTGTCCTCAGTCCTTGAATAAAATAGCTCAGTTATCACACACTATCACTCAGTCAAGATAGTGACTCAGTCACTACTGACGCTCAATCAAAATATCAGCTCGGTCGGTATGGGTGCTCAAAAAATATTGATACTGATGCTGAACATGAACTATACACATCAATTCTTTGCTCAGTTCTTGTCTCAAATCTTTCCTAAAGCATCTTATCTTATGAGGATATGGATTTTAATACATCTTACGTTAGCAACTAGTGTAAAATATAGCATTTGAGAAAATAGTTCCTTACATACCTTTTTTCTTTAATTTGAAGTAGTGTGATCACCTGATCCATTGGATTGGGTGATCTCAGCTTCACTAGGTCCACTAATGCTTGCTTCTTCTTTCTTTCTCCATGTCAGATTCATCTGATTCTTTATCTACTCAATAGTAGATGTCAGGGCTCTAGTATTGCAATCTCTCTTAGTATGACCGATCTTGTAACAACTATAACAGATCAAACTTTCATTCATCCAACTCTTGGATTTTCCTCTAAAGTGTGTCATTATACAATTTTTGGCAACATGACCATATTCACTACAATAATGACAATTATTCCTTGTATTGTAATCCTAATTGAATGTGTTACCTTTCCTCGATGCATTGCCTTGTTTCTTGGATGTCCATTTGGATTTTGCATTGGATCTGCAATCTCGTGTTCTATCACAAAACTTATATAAATTGTAGCAATATCCTTGGAACCTAGGTGAAATAGGTGTTGGATGATATCAGTTTTGGTTACTGATCATGTTGTTGATATTCATGTTTTGTCATTGATGTCAACATATATTTCTATGGAGAAGACAGACTGGCTACTTAACTAGAATGAATGTACAGACATTGTACGGATGATTCAGAATGATCAAAGTTGGATTTATGTAGAAGGATGTGTGAAAATATTATTTCTAAGGTCACTTGACTTTATGTTACATTATGTGGATGTTACAGTTTATTTGGTGAAGAATGGTTTTCTGGACTGCAACTATGATTCTGGACAGAGCAGGTCTCTATGTTTTGGGTATATCTTTCTGGCGGAGATATTTCAGAACTTGTGAGCTTAAGGATGGATAGTTGACATATGTTAGAGTAATGGGTTGAGTTAGATTTTTTATTGGAAACTAATTATGTCAGTTGTGGTGTGTATTCTGGAGAAGACCTATTTCCTGGCTGACTTCAGACATGTAGCGTGTGAAATTAATTATGAGCATGAATTGCGGATCTGGAAGTATTTGTAATGAATTATAAATATTGTATACTTGTCTTATATCCTGTGTGTATCTTAGCAAGGGGCTATGTAATTATTTGTATGATGGAAATCCTTAATTGGCCGACCTAATTAATTATGTATTAGGAAAGCTTAACTGGCTGACCTAATAAATTAGTGTGTAAGGGTATATATGAAAGATAAATTCTTGTGGAGAAGTGTGATAGAGAACAAAAGAGAAAACATGTGTGGAATCTGCAAAGCTTGTTGATTGATTGATGCAAGCAAAGTTGATACTTCTTTGGAACTAACAAAGCAAAGACAGTTTCTAGCAGATAGTCTCTGATTGTGTATTTTCTTTATACACTTGTGTGGATTGTAAATCCTTGAGGGTGGCTTTAACCTTCTTTGGGAAGTGTGCCTCAGAAGTGAGCCTTCTATTTCCTTTGACTCCTAACAGGGAATGTGTACTATAATGTTGTAACAAGATCCTAACAGGGCTAATATATTTTAACAGGGATACTATACTCTTAGTACATTATTTGTGGGTGTTAATTCCCACTGGTGTTTTACCTTTAACAGGGTTTCCTCGACAAAAAATATTGTGTTATGGTTTTGGCTATTACTGTGTTATCATTTACATTTGCAGATTTTATTTATAAAGTTTAAAGTTAAATAATCTATATCACAACTAATTCACCCCCCCCCCCCCCTCTNAATTCCCCCCCCCCCCCCCCTCTTCGTTGTCTTGTGGACTGTTATTCCTAACAATTGGTATCATATCTATTGGTCCTCAGAGAGAAATTTTAACAGCTTTAGGTGATCTTGAAGATGACTTACTACAGGAAGGATAGTCCAAAGTTTGACCCTGAAAACTTTGATAGTTGGAAGAACAAGATGAGAGCACACTTGCTATGTCTGGGAATTGATTACTAGATGATAACAAAGAAGAAGGAAAAGATAGTGACTGAGGATGAATTAGAGAAAGATAGTGATGATTAAAAGAAGCTATTCTCATGCAATATAGTTGTAAGGGAATCCTTAATCAGCACATTATTAGAAGGAAAATTTACTGAAGTAAAGGATTTGGACTCGACAAATGAAATCTGGTCAAGACTGGAAGCACTATATGTTGGAGACAAGTTTACAAAGCAAGAAAAATTACACAACTAGAAGACAAAGATGGAATCACTGAAGATGAAAGAAGATGAGAACATCACAGCATATGCATAGAGAATTACTGAGGTAGTGACTGGTATTAGGAACTCTGTAGGAACTTACAGTGAGGAAGAAGTGATTGCAAAGATACTCAAATCATTGAAACCTACATACAGAACCAAGGTTCAGGATATGGAGAAGATCATACCTTTGACACCAAAATTCACCAGAGAAATGTTGATTGGCAAGTTAACTACATTTAAAGCCATAGAATTGGGAGACACTTTACCTAAGGTTGAGTCAGCATTCAAAGCAACCGTTCACAAAAGCAAAAGAATCTTACCTGGAAATGAAAGCTCGAGCAGTAATGACCTAAGAGAAGAACTTGGAGCCTATGCTGATGAATGGGAACAAATACAGGAAGAAGAAAGGAAGCTAGATGAAATTGTTGCACTAATTTCTGGAAGAGAAAAGAGAGGTAAGGGTAAGTTTGAGGGAAAATTACCTTTAAAATGTTTTTCATGTAACAAGATCAGTCATTTTTCATATAGATGTCCTACAATAATTCCAAAGCACAAACCTAAGTTTTTCAAATCTAAATTCTCAAAGGACAAGGAATGTTATTATGCTAGTGAAGGTATACCTGATAATGAAGATGGTGACTATGATGAAATTGGATTTATTTCTATTAAAGATGATGAACCTATGCATGAAGAAAAAGCCTTAGTATCTCAAGTTGAAAAGAAATATGAATGGGTCATAGATAGTGGTTGTTCACATCATATGATTGGAGATGGAAATAAGTTTGTGAGTTTGAAAAAAACATGATGGTGGTGTTGTTAGATTTGGTGAGAATACTCCTAAACTTATTATTATAATTGGATCTATTTCCTTGGATGGAAAGACTAAAACTGACAATGTATTACTTGTTGATGGACTCAAGCATAGTTTTTTTAGTGTTGGATAGTTAGTGGACAAGGGTTATCAACTGAACTTCATGAATGGAAAATGTTCTATCAAGAGTAAGGTAGGAGACTTGATAGCATCTGGTACTAAATCCAGAGGTAATGTATTTGAATTGAACACATCTGAAGCTTCTTGTTTTATTGCAAAGGTTGATGGCATTTGGCTATGGCACAAAAGATTTTGTCATGTTAATTTTGATAATATTGTGAAGGCAAGTATGACAAAAGCAGTTAGAGATCTACCTAAAATTGTAAAGCCATATGACACTATGTAGAGAATGTGTTATGGGGAAATAGACTAGAATTGCCTTCAAGAGAAGAGCTTATTCAGAAAAAGGGAAGTTGGATCGGGTGCATACCGATCTATGTGGTCCTACAAGAACAAGATCATACTATGGTGAAAGGTACTTTATACTTTTTTTTTATGACTTTTCTAGAATGATGTGGGTTACATATTTGAGAGAAAAATTTGAAGCATTTGACAAGTTCAATTTATTCAAAGAAAAATTTGAGAATGTATCTAGTTTAAAAATGAAATGTTTGAGATCAAACAGAGGAGGAGAGTTCACATTAGAAATGTTTAACATGTACTATGAAGAAAATGGAATAGATAGACAGACTTCTACTCCTAGAACTCCACAACATAATGGGATAGCAGAGCAAAGAAACATAACCATATTAGATGTTGAAGGACATTGGAATAGTCTTCAAAGAACCAATGGTTATCCATTGTGATAACACCAACACAGTGAATATGTCAAAGAATCATGTAATGCATTCAAAGACTAAACATATTTCCATCAAGTACCATTTCTTGAGAGAGAAGGTAGAAGACAGATAGATTAAACTAGAGTATATTAGCACAAAGGAACAGATAGCATATATATTTACCAAACCTTTTCCAAAAGATGCTTTTGAATATCTCAGAGGCATTCTTGGGGTGATGGCCCCTCCCAGTGAAAACTAAATGATGCAGATGTGCATCAGTCTAGTGGATCTCAGAGCTATATCATTCTCTGGACTTGATGTATGGCTCTACTCCTTAGGGGGAGTAATTTCTGAAGAATACTATGGAGTACATTTAGGTGATCTTGCACCTAGATGATTGGACATGAAGAGTTGAAAAAGCTACATCTTACAGAAGACTATAGGTGAATTATGGCACCCTTTGCCATTGCTGCCAAAGGGGGAAGGAATCTATGTGAAAATCCCTATTATTTTGGGGAGATTTATGTTGAGGATATTGAGAAGATTGTATTGAGAGAGATTAATTTTGGGTTGATGCATATGGATTTTCCCATATGTTTCCATCAATGCCAAAGGGGGATATTACTGGATGGTATCAGTTTTGGTTACTGATGTCAATATATATTTCTATGGAGAAGACAAACTGGCTACATAACTGGAACAAATTTACAGACACTGTACGGATGATTTAGAATTATTGAAGTTGGATTTATGTAGAAGGATGTGTGTTGACCTTATTCCTAAGGTCACTTTACTTTATGTTACATTATGTGGATGTTACAGTTCATTTGGTGAAGACTGGTTTTCTGGACTGCAACTGTGATTCTGGATAGAGAAGGTCTTTGTGTTTCAAGTATATCTTTCTGGCAGAAATATTTTAGAACTTGTGAGCTTACGGATGGATAGCTAACATATGTTAGAGTAATGGGTTGAGTTTTATTTTTGATTGGAGACTGATGACGTCAATTTTGGCGTGTATTATGGAGAAGACTTATTTCCTGGCCGACTTCAGACATGTAGCGTGTGAAATTAATTGTGAGCATGAATTGCGGATCTAGAAGTATATGTAATGAATTATAAATATTGTATACTTGTCTTAGATACCGTGTGTATCTTAGCAAGGGGCTATGTAATTATTTGTATGATGGAAATCCTTAATTGGCCAACCTAATTAATTATGTATTAGGAAAGCTTAACTAGCCAACCTAATAATTTATTGTGTAAGGGTATATATGAAAGATAAATTCTTGTTGAGAAGTGTGATAGAGAATAAAAGAGAAGACATGTGTGGAAGCTGCAAATCTTGTTGACTGTTGGATGCAAGAAGAGTTGGTTCTTCATTGGAACTAATCAAGCAAAGATAGTTGCTGGTATACAGTTCTCTGATTGTGTATTTTCTGTATACACTTGTGTAGATTGTAAATCCTTGAGGGTGGCTTTAACCTTCTTTGGGAATTGTGCCTTGGTAGTGAGCCTTCTATTTCCTTTGACTCCTAACACGGTCTGTCTCCTAACAGGGACTATATACTATAATGTTGTAACAAGCTCCTAACATGGCTAATATCTTTTGATAGGGATACTATACTCTCAGTACATTATTTGTGGGTGTTACTTCCCACCGGGGTTTTACCTTTAATAGGGTTTCCTCGACAACAAATATTGTGTTATGGTGTTGGCTATTACTATGTTATCATTTACATTTGCAGATTTGATTGATAAAGTTTAAAGTTAAATAATCTATATCACAACTGATTCACCCCCCCTCTCAGTTGTCTTGTGGAATGTTATTCCTAACATTAGGTGTATTGATAGTCTTTGACCTACATTCATGTGCCTAATTTCTATCCTTTTTATAGTTAAAATAATATCCATTAAATTTGGGTTTAGGATAGGATTTACCATTCTTTCTTTGGAAAATGTTTATTTGTGGCATGGTTTCCCACAATGATAACATGTAGGTTTTTTGTTCTTCAGCTTTGCATTTCTCAGTTCTCCATTTTTTTATGATTCTCCTTCTTCAGTGGAAGACTGGTGCTCGGTATGTCTAAGTCCAGAAGTTTTGTTAGTAATAATTGAGAGGGGGGGTGAATCAATGGCCTCAAAAACTTATCTTTATTCTAACCACCAATCAAATAAACCTCAGCTTATTATGTCCCTACAAGATGCATGCCATGAAATACTTATAATGATTAACTGTCTATCAGTTTTCCTTGTCTTTCCTTATTCTCCTTGATTATCGATAAGCAGTATAACTATTTACCAAAATATAATAAATATACAGATAAATCAAGAAATGCATATGTGAAATGTAAAACAATAAAGTAATAAACCATACACACATAACACATGGATTTTAACGTGGAAATCCTGTTAAGGGAAAAAACCATTGGGACCGGTACCCCAAATTTTCACTCTTCTAAAGTGAGCCCTGTTAAGAGCCAACCCTGTTAAAGGTTACAAACACCCTATTAGGTGTAACCTTGTTAGAGGATTTTACACATATAGGTTTTCACTTAGTTTCAGGCATCTAATGTTGCCATACTTGAATCAACCTCTCTCTTAGACCGTCAATAGGCATTGGGCATATCCAATGCTACTTTCATGAATCAACCTTTTTGGCACTCCTTGGGATGTACCTCAATATATAGAATACTATTAAGTCTTGCTCTATTAAGAGACTTGATGCTTCAATGGTTAAACTGAAACAAAATGACCTATTTCTAATGCAACTTGAATTGTAGATTTTTAGATCTATTTAAGTACATTACCTCTCTGATCAATTTATCAATTCAATTCTTTTGTGCTCCACATTTTCTACTCTGTGATGTTGTGCTCACTGTTTGTCAGTGTCTGTAGAATTCCTTAGCTCTCCTTTAGCTTGATTGATAAGGATTGAATGAATTTATTCTTCATCAGTTTCTCTTCATCATCCTCTTTCTATTCACTCCCCTTAATCCCTTTTCATGTTATTGTTATCTCAAAAATTAATTAAGCTTGTCTCTTATATAGACATAATATTCATTGATTCTTGATTCTTGATTCTTGATTCTTGGTGTGAAAAACAATCTAGCCAATCTTATTTAAAGCCTAACTCCTAATTTATCTCATAGTTATCTTTATGCCAACTGTACAAATCTTCCTTAAATCAATCACATAACTCTATTTGAATAAAACAAAGAAAACAACCAGTTAAGTCTATCTTTAGCTCTTGCCAGCTAGATATTTTGTCATTTTCTGAACTCTCTGTTTCGTCGGTCAACTCTTTAATTAGTCATCAGTTATAATTGCCAGTTCTGTTAGTTTGACTCTAGTTAGCTTTGGGATCTCCATCCATCAGGCAACTCTACTTTTCAGCTCATCGGGCATCCTGTGGTTTTTATTCATCAAGCAACATTGTCTTCTGCTCATTGGGTATCACTGTGAATTTTCTTCTTTGCCTTTACCGATGGTGTGCACTCCATCGGTGTTATCTGTCACTTAGTGAATACTTGACTTTTATGCAGTGTTGAAAGCATAACCTTTGTTCCATTTATTCTCTTAAGTCTTTGGCATTTTATACATGACCATACAGATGATATCAAGTTGACATCAATGGCAATACAAACCATTAACTGATTTAATGCCTTGCATTATCTTCAACTTAACATTGTCAAACATTTAATCAGTTACATGTCATCAGGTGTCACTATTCCTTCTTGGTGATCTCACTAATTATTCAAAGTATCTCAAGGCTTCATTTATTTTGTTTATTCTATCATTGATTTCTTTTTCAGATCTCAACTCATTTTTAATTTGAGGGTTCTCAGATCTCAGATATGTAATTTCAATGTCTTTTTTGTTTATCTCTTGATTTGAAAATAACAGTTGCTTGACCATGTCCAACTAATTTTTTGTGAGCTTCTACACATCACTTGTCCTTTCATCAAGTCTGGTATCCATCTGTCTCTTATCTTATTCTTCCATTGTCTTTTCTTCTCCAGCTTTCTTCTTCTAATCAATCACCTCACATGGTGTTATTGATTGAGTTTCTTGTTCTATCTTCTGACTTTTGACTTGTTCTTTCAGTGTTTTGTTCTTCTCCAATAGATCTTCAATTTATGCATTACTTTCTTTAGAATCTTCATTGTTAAATAGACCATCAGTATCTTCTTCTTTATATGAGGTTTCATTCAATTGAGTTGCCAATTCTTTTCTAGCTTTTAAGGATTTCCTCAATTCTTCTCTTGTTGTCTCAAGCTGCTACAATACCAACTGGATGTCAATCTTTTTATTATCAATGACTTTTCCCAACTTATAAACCTCCATTTCCAAGATCTTAACTCTCAAGTGGTTATACTTCTCCTAAGAGAACAATGTTCTGATACTAATTGTTGAAATTCTAGTATGGGAAAGAAATAAATGAGAGGGGGGTGAATCAGATCTATAAAACTTTCACACTTCTAAAACAAATTGATTCAACCATGAAGTATTCATAAACATAAACCAAAATTTTGTAATAGATCTAACATCTAATCATATCCATAATGAACACATAACACAAAGATTTGGTAACCCAGAAACCCTTGAAGGTAAAACTAGGGTGGGGATGACACCCACAAATCTTCACTACTGTAGTAATAAAGTGTGCCTATTAGGGATAAAAAATTTGATCACTTCTGATGATCTACCCTATGAGGATTCTATCATGTTAAGATCTTACAGACATATAATCTACCTTGTTAAAGGATTTAAAACTTACAACTAAGTAAGCACTGGGTTAAGATATTTACAAAGGCCTATTAGGACCACTCTGTTAAGAGATTTACCCATATTCACTTGCTAGAATTTATCAGTACCTGATCCTTCAGTCTACACTACAAATTCTGATAATGGATCTCCTCTTTCCAACTCTTAACTGATCTCTCAATCTGATATATCATTGTTCTTCTCTTCACTGCTCTGCTCAGTCACTATGTCTATTCAATTCTTTAGATATCAAAAATATGCATATACATCTGATCTTTGCATTCACATCCGCATCCAAACATACACTTTCTCACTCACTATGATTAGGGTTTGAAGCATCCCATATATAGATCAGTGATGAAACATCTAGATCAAGATCAACGATCTAGATTCATCACCTTTTGTCACTTAGGCATCCCTAATTTTGATTGGTTGCATGGATTGCATAGGGATCCATGATCATAAAAATAACGTGTAATTAAAGCATTGAATATCTTTGAATGGTCATTAAATGATTCATAGAAGTCAGCCAAAATGGTTTACCTAAGTGTTTGAGCCATTCCAAACACATATGCAAAAACTGTCTTACTCCGCATAGGTCAACTCTGGTGCTCAGTCAATACTATCTTGCTTGGCATAACCATATGTTGTCACTCGGCACTAACTCTTGTATGAAACTCATAAATCATTCTACTCGGAAACTATTGAGTACTCGGTGACCTCTGTCTTGCTCGACAGTAACTACTGCTCGGTCTTGGCCTTAGTGAGATGTCTTGGTCGCAGTGATGATCGATCAACCTGCCTTGTTTATGACTAAGTGTGTGATATTAATAGACAACAAAACTTTGAGATCAACAGTAATTTCTCCTCTACTTCATATCCCATTAGAATTATCCAAAATGTTCTTTTTTCAACTGCTTCCATTAAGAATTGGTTTGTAACAACCATAAAAAAAAAGATAGTATCCTAATATCTTTCCATTATAGACTGAGGAATTATATCCCTAGACTACATCATGTTCTAAAAGGTCATAAAATATACCCATAATGCACCTTTCCTCATCTTACTATCCTTTCCATACATTGATTCCCTAATTTGAACTGCTACCAGTATATAATTGAACAAATCAACATGACCAACACTAAGAAATTCATTCTTAAAATAAAATAATATGAAAAATATTAAGGTGCCATACTTGAATGAATTATTCTTATCATTTTTTATCTTGGTAAGGTTCTCTATGAATGGTCCCTTAATACTTCACATAGGTCATATTCTTTATCTTTGTTCAACGTCTGATAAGTTGAGTAAATTGCAATTCTAGACACTGAATTCTTGCAGCTAGATTGATAATCTATCACCATTGATGGAAATTTTACATCATCTTAAATTATATCATTAATAGTCATTTCTCTTTTGTAAAGCTTAAAAAAAGTTGCATCTACAATTGTCTTATTCTTTATTGATTTCAATACAGGCATTCCACCAGATACAATCTTGTTACCTCATGAATGACCTCCTTGGTAACCTTGAATGGTTTATTGAGCCACATAAATTATACATGTACCCTACTTAGTAAATATTGTATCCATTATGTCTCTTTAATCAGCAGAAACCTAGCAAACTATTCAAAGTGCTTGTCTTCAAGGGCCTTGAATATTGGCTTCAATATACGATCCTTTACTTGAAGCTTTTGATTGTAAAAATATTTCATCTTGTCTATACCAAGGTCTTCCATATTGGAATGAATTTATTCCCTAACATATTCAAGATGTAAAACTCCATATGGCACATTCAAAAATGCTCCCATAGGATCTACTTCAACCGAGTTAAAGGGATGTTTCTTAAATTTTGGATGAGGCCTCTCTGTAATATCCACAATCACAGGACTATTCATCTTGAAAGATTTAAATTTTAAGATGTGCAAGAATAAATACCTTTAACCAAGCTAGGTTTTGTATGTGAATTTTCTTAATCAATCATTTAGTCACTTTGATCTCATTGGAAATAGCTTACAGGGCTCTTATTCTGCTTTTTTTTTCAAATGCAAAGTGAAAAATGAATTCCACAAATTGCCTTTTGTACTCCACACACCTATGTTGAACACCTGATATACTAAGAGGGGAGGGTTGAATCACTGTATCCTTGAAAAATCTAAAACACTTAATTAATTTATCATTTAACATAGTTAAGGTTTGGAGAAAGGAAAAATAGAATAGAAATAAATATTGCAACACATAACACCAGATATTTTTTTTGTGGAAACCCAAGGTGATAAAAACCATGTTGAGAGGGATAGCTCTCATGTATTATGTAACCAGTTATATAATACATAAGGTGGCTCACAGCTAAAATACAAAACTTAGCATTGATGGCTAAGTATACAAAAACTTGAACTGAAGAACATGCATCAACATATGCAAAGATACAGTTCAAAGTGATATACAGTTCTTCTCCTTTTACCGATACAAATACACAGTTAATTTTTCACTAGTTCACATATACATAATACATAGATTGCATTACATCATATTTCCATGCCTAGGTATGTACATAATATATGAATGTATACCATCCAAGGATGTAAATTCCGGCCTTCATCTCGGTTGGGAACCAAAAAGGAATATTATCTTTGATCATGATCTACTGTTGATTGAACACAAAATGGATCTGGGTGAATATGTCATGTGATGAATTGATCCTCCAAAACCATTGATAATCTTGTAAGCATAATTGATGATTTAGGTGGATATTGTTGGTGGCCAAAGCACCGATACTGAAAGATGCAACCAAAAATACCTATACCAATGAGACAAAACTGATACCAATATTGACATCAATGACAACCAAAAATATTTTATTCTAGCAACCTTCCCCTTTATCTTTGATGGAAAACCAAAATAAATATATCACCAAAACTAAAAGTCAAAAAACTAAAGTTGGCGACAACTAAAAAACTTTGTACACTTAGTTACTTCAAAAACTCCCCCTGAGAGGGACCAATTGATAAGTGACAAAACTCAATCTTTTTATTTTCCTTTTGTATTTTTTGTGTTATTATTAAGAGATCTAACATTACTAAGAGGGGGGTGAATTAGTAATCTAACAATTCAAAAATTTTATTAACCATTCAACCACTTGCATCAATAGACATTCATTACATGAAAAAATAAAAATTGAAGATAAACATCCACAACCATGCAACACAATAACACCAAGGTTTTTCTCATGGAAACCTAACTAGGAAAAACCATGTGTGGGGATGGCACCCACAAAAATCTACACTCTTCTGAAGTAGGCCAGGTTAATTTTGGAAATAATGGGAAGTGTGTCCTGAGAGGGGAAGGGTGAATCAATAACCTCTAAAACTTTTATCTCTTTTTAACCTTTATCCATTGTGTAATCAATTGTATAACCAACCATCTGTTCTATACTATCTTTGTGTAAGATATATCAATTCATAAACTTTACCAAACATGTAAACATTCATATAAACATTCACGAAAGTAATTGACACATAACACAAGATATGGTAACGCAGAAAACCCATGTAAGAAGGTAAAAACTGTGGTGGGGATGGCACCCACAAAATCTTCACTATCTGCAGATTGGAAGGGGTCGGTTAAGGCTTACAATTTTTTATTGATTATGATGATCTACCCTGATAGGAGTATCTATGGAGACTATTTAAGGTCTACTCTATTAAGATCTTTAGAAACATTGTTTAGTGTGCACTCGGTTAAGAGATTTATAATAGGATTCTTAAATCCACCTTCCTTGAAAGGATTTCTTCTATTTGCTACATTTTTTAGAATGTAGAAAAAAATACTCATTGACCTGAGTGTGTGCAATCTAAAAACTATTGATTATAGATCCATTACAAATCACATGTATAAATGTATCACCTAATGTGATTGATTAATACCTCTTTTACTCAGTAGCCTTTGTTCTTGGTTCTTGATAACCAATTTCATCTTTTATTGTTTTGCTTCTTGAAACTCTCAGTCTGATCCATAAATGTGCTCATTGGCTACATTCAACATCTCATCCATCATAATTGAATGATTACAACATCTATTTATAAGATAGATTGACCTAATTAAGTTTCACGTATTACAACTTAACTCTATGATCAAAGGTTTACAACTTGACCTTGATCTCCTAGTCTGCATGTTTTTAATCAGTTAGAATGATTAAAACAATTACAATAATGTTTCTTGTCCCTTAAGTAATGGTTTTAAAACAAATCAAGACTCTATAAATAGAATATAGTTTTTTTATCTGACGTGGAAGTCAGATCCACTTTTCTCGGGTTGTAACTGACTTTCAGTGTCTGATGCTCGATTTGCTCTAAAATCAGTTTGACTATCTTTCATTTTGCACTATATTCTTCTTGTGGGGTTCCACTATCATTTTACTCCTATCAGGTTCCACTTTATCATGTTCATGTTGTACTTTCAATTTACACTTCAAAACTATGTCATCAATTTTCCCTTTACTTAGCAATTTCGGTCTGAACTGAAAACCTGACTTTTGGTGTAGTGTAACCGATGGTTTATAAAAATTGTTTTCTCATTGCATACTAATGGAAAAACTTTATGTTATCAATCTCCCCCTTTGACATTAGTATCAAAAACTGATATGTGTGGAATACTGAAGTGTTTAGTATGTACACCATATATATTGCCTTAGTCCTTTTATGACTCCTCCTATGCATATGTCGGTATAGTATAGTATATGTGTATGTACACTAGTCATTATACTAAATTTTCCTTTTCTTCCTTTTCTTCTTCCTTTTCCCATATTACTATATGATCTGTACATATCATTTCCTTTTCCCCCTTTTTTGATAGTAAGGGCAAAGGTGTATACCTATAGCTTATCAAAAATATGAGAGTGAGAGGATTGCAGTTCCTCTATTATCTTCTCCCATTTCTCCTTCAAATGATCAAGAGCCATATTCTCTAATGCAATCCATGCATGCATATCATAGATGTTGTCTTCTACAGACATCTCAGGGGTTGCAATAAGTTTTATTGTTGAACTTAGGTGTGTTTGCAGAAGTGTGATTTTTGGTAGTAGTAGAGACTGAATCTTGGTAACCTCCTCTCTGAACTTTGATTCTGCTTCCAAAGTTCTTTTCTTAACCATTTGATCTCAATTATCTTCTCATAATGCATTTTTATGGCATTTCCATCAGTGGTTAGACTTTGTGCACTTGCATTCAGATCAGAATCAGTCTTTGCAATCTTGTCATTGTTATCCTTTGTAAATTTCTCTAGAGTGCATATCTTTTGGATTAAGGAAACAACTTCAGCAATTATTGGATCTAATTCATTTGCTAATTCTAAAAGCTTTACCTTATTTTCTGCCACTTCTTGGCTGATCTTTTCTATCAATTTATATTGAAACTTCTATTTTTTTCTCCTCAATTACCTTTTCTACATCAACATTCTGTGTTGTGATAGCTTCGGTGAGGAGGGAAAGTTGATCTATAATGGGATCATTGTGATCAACATCTATGTCGGGAACTATCTAACTTAAGATATCCCTTGTGTTCTCCAGTACCAATGAATCTCGGTTTTACTTCTTAAGCTTCTCCTGCAAAGCTTTCCTTTGATAGATTTCTCCATATTCTTGGAGTGATCCAAAATCTAATGTAGCTGGGTCACATATCGATATATCAATGATCTCATCTAGTGTGACTTCCAAATTTTTATTATTTTTTCTCTTCTTCTTCTTTTGTGATCCACCTGTATGTAGAACCATAACCAATTTCTCTACTTGGTCTGATGTGCTACTAGATGGATTTTGTGGAGTTGTACCTTTCTCTTGATGCTCAGTGTTTGTTTGTCAATTGTCTAAGGACATCTCCTTATCAACCTTTGGTGTTTATGTAGCTTCACCTTTGGTTTCCTTTGGCGTGGTATCAACTATATTTTCTTGCTCGTTTTTTTCTTTTTGCACTTCATCAGCATCTTTCATCTGTGCATCTTTCACGGTTGTATCTCCATCTTTTTGTTCTCCATTGATGACATTTTTTTCATCGGTTGTGTCCTTTTCATCAGATGTATCTTTTTTCTCATCATTTCCCTTGTCCTGAGGTATGCTTGCATCGGGCTCGGGGATCTTCTCCTTTTGTGAAATTATATTGATTTCTTGAATCGATAATGGCATTTGGCCCGATATCTATACTTGTGCAGCATCAATTTTAGTATCTTGTTCGTCGGTTTGATCCTTGGAAACAATGACATCTTCATCTTTATGAATTTCCTTTGAAGGAGCATTGGTGATGTAAAT
Source organism: Thuja plicata (assembly GCA_018584345.1). NCBI lineage: Eukaryota > Viridiplantae > Streptophyta > Pinopsida > Cupressales > Cupressaceae > Thuja > Thuja plicata. The sequence goes on along the minus strand of MU227872.1, from coordinate 149,475 downwards.
TATTGTATCATCCATAGTATTGTCTAGCCATGTTTCATCTGCAACATCCATATTCTTGTTGCTTGTAGTGTCCAATTATACTTTTGTGACATCCTCTGTGTCATTTATCAATATGTGCTCTGGGATAGGTTTAGTCAAAGAGTCATCATTGTGACGTGGCTCATTTGTGAGAGGTAATTTTATCTTGGGGATTGCCTCTTCAGTAGGTTGATTGAGAATTTACTCCAAATTTTGTTACTATCCTTCTCTAGCTCTATAAGGTTGCCCTATAGAACTTTGTAATCTCTCATCTTTGGTGAGAATTCCTTTGTATGTTTCTCCATCATCTCCTGTATTTCTTCCATTTTTTATTCAGAGGCATAATAGAAACTAGGACTCTTTCCCTTATCTCATTTTCATTCTTTAATGTGTAAGTCCATCTGGCAGATAATCTATCTTGTAGTGCTTTTGGCATTTTTTCATCAAATTGTAGTGGTACATATTTGAAGTTTATCATTTCTTTTATCAATGCTTCATACACCTTGTTCTAATGATCAGGCTCTAATGTTAGCCACTTTCTTACCTTGGTGTTGGTTAAGCCACCTCTTATTGCAATGGACTCACATATCTCATCAATAGTTTCAGGAATCTTAGTATTGTCTATTTGGACAGGTTCATCTATGTCATCTTTGTCTTCCTTGTTTAGGATTATTTTCCTTCTCCTCTTTGGTGTTGTGGTATTTTTAGTTGGAGGTTTTCTTTTGTAGGTCCTTACTTGACCTTTCTTAACCAATGAAGGACTTGCATCCTTTGTTGTTTGACTCCTTGTCCATGTTGCAGTTGTAGTCCTAGGCTTCTTAGCTGGTGGAGGTAATGGTGTATCTGACTCTGTAGACTTTGATTCACTCTCCTTCTCAGCTTCACTGATGGGTGATTGACCCTCAGTTTCTTCCTCTATTACCGATAGTCTTTTTTTCAAGTTCTTGACCATTTTGTCTTTCTTTTTATCAATCTTATTTACAACCAAGCCAGTTTTAATCTATTCTTTGGCTTCTTCATAAGTTCCAAACTTAGGTTGTGTTTTATCTAATGGCTCATTTATCAATGTCTCAATTGCATTAGATGCTTGATCTATGTTTACCTCATAGTCAATTGGAGATAGCCATGTTGTCCTCCATACAGCGAGCTTGATGTATGTATAGTCAGTGTCTACCATAAAACATATATCAGTCTTGAACTTTTCAATTAGTTGTTCTAGGATCCTTAGTCTCTTCTGCATTCTATCCTTGAATACAGCAAAGTATTCATCCATGACTAACTCAAAGTTATCTCCTAGTGATTTTATAAACTCACTCATATGTATGGTCACTGGTCTTGTTGTATCCAATTGCACATTTCCTATAGATGGGAAAGATTCTTGGAAATAAAAGAATATGCACATAATTAGAGAACCAAACTTACATGAATTTTGACTTTGCATTTCTTATGGTCTTCATGTTCTCTTCCAACTGCTTGAGTAGAAGTTCTGATAGATCCAACTAAATTTCCTTCTTTACAATCTTGTAAGTTGTATCCACTACTCTAGATGCAATGTTGTTAATCCTGCTAGCCTAAAAGAACTTGTATCCTAGGACACATGCTCCAAATTTCAGTTCATCATCATTGATGGTGGATACTCTTAGTCCTCTTCCATCCCATGTAGCTCTGGTATTCTTCTCAATTTCAATTTTAGGTGGGTGCTTCAATGCCTTTACCTTATCGGTTATGGGATATCCAATAACAGCGTGTATGACATCCCTGGTAATCAGTTTTGGCTCATCCATCCATAACTTTCAGTCATGTATCTTGCTTAGTACTAACCGAATCCATTCGATCTTGAATTCCTTTGGGAAACATAGGTAATTTGTGAGCCATTTTACTTCAATGTGTTTATGTTCTTCCTTGATAGTGTCATCATCATTGCAAAGCTTCTTGAAAGCTTGCTCAACTTCAAGGTCTCCAATCTTTGCTATCTTGCAGTGTATGTATGCTCACACATCTTCGACGAGAAAAACCCTAGTTGGTATTCTTGAGAATGCTCCAGCATTGTCAGGTTGTGAGGAAACCTCTAGGAATATCTTATAATGTGGTTCCTCATAGGTACTATTCTTGATAAGATTGATCTTGTTCTTATTAACACTCTTGAGTTTAGCGGTTCTTGATGTGGTCGCCATTGGTTATGAAATTAGGGCTTTCCCGTAAATGATAAATAGAGTTCTTGATTAATGTAGGAACTTACTTTTCTCCTCTGTAGTTTTTTAGGAATCTTCTTGGAGTTCTTGTAAATTGAGTTGGAGTCACTCTGTAATGTTGTTGCTTTGTGTTCAGTTTTTTCTCTTGTCACTTCGCTCTGGTCGCTTGGTGAAGAATGAAACCCTTTTGTCATTTATTTATAGACTTTTCCCTAAGTCAAGTCATTAATTCTCAACGAATCCTCGTTGTGTGAAGATGGAGTCGTTCGGTGATACACTAACTTCTCTTTCGGTGACCACGCGATGCTTCTGGGCAGCTTGTTAACTTGTTTCATTCACTGACGGATTTTTTTGTATTGCAAAGACAACTTTATCAACTCACATGATTACTGACGGATCTTGGTTTACACTAGAAACTTTAGCTTTTATATGTTAACCGTTGATTCTCAGTAAGTGTAGACAACTTAGATTTGTATTTATACCAATGCATTTTGGTATGTATTGACTGATGAAATTGTTTTCACAGAATCATAACAAGTAATACCATAGTGCATCTTTAATTATGTTGATTTGGTATATTAACAATGTTAAATGGAACTAATGCAAATATAACTTGGTATAATGCAGTTCCATACTTACTTTTTCTTCTTTAGGTGGGGATGGTGATGTCACTAGATCCATTGGATAAGGTGTCACCAATTGCATTGCTCGATCCATATTCATCAGTGTTTGTAGCTTTCCTCCACATTTTGTTTCTCATCTTCCTGATGTCTTCAATGGTGTTTCCATTACAAAAGGTGTTGGTTTCTGTTATTCAGTCTCTACAGTTTTCTTGAGATGACCAAATTTATGATAGTGTAGACATGTCATTCTGGGGTTAGTACAGCCTCTAGACTTTCTATTCCATTGTCTCATATAGTTTTCAACTATGTGACCAAATCTTCCACATGTTGTACAATTTTCCCAAGTGTTGTAATCCCAAACATACTGGTTACCGACTCTTTTTGGTTGATAGGCAGTTTCTTGACCTTTAGGCTTCCATGCTTGCTTTTTTCTTCTTCCAGCATTCAAGAGTTGTGTGCCCATGCATTTTGCAAGTAGGACAGTATTTTTCCATGTAGGTTTCCTTCTTTGGTTGTTTCATCTTAGATTTACATTCATATGTTTTATGTCCTTTCTTGTTAAATTTATAACAAATTCATATGAATGGAGATGTAGGTGTAGACACCTAAAATTGACCAGGTGTATCTCAAGCATTCCAAACTATAAATCTCAGCCAAATGCTTCAAAATATCAATGCAAAACAAATGGATCAAATCAAATAGACATTTATCAAATCAAATGGACA
>MU227872.1:91310-133969 GCA_018584345.1 Thuja plicata | reverse complement strand
TGTGTTATGTATGATTACATTTTCATGGTTGCAGTAGATTAGATGAATGAATGGCTAAAGAATATAAAAGTGCAGAAATGTTTTAAAGTTTTAAGTGTTACTGATTCACCCCTCCCCTCTCAGTAACTTGGTTAACCCTGAATATTTCCAACAAGGTTCCACTATCGGTTTACTCCTCTCGGGTTCCACTTTATCATGTTCATGTTGCACTTTCGGTTTACACTTCAAAACTGTGTCGTCAGTTTTCACTTTACTTAGCAATTTCGGTCTGAACTGAAAACCTAAATTTTGGTGTATTGTAACCGATGGTTTATAACAATTGTTTTCTCATTGCATACTAATGGTAAACCTTTATGTCATCATTTAAGAGCTTAGCCATGTTAAAAGATTACAAATGCCCGGTTAAGAGAAAGACCTTGTTAGGAGTCACCTAATCAAGGGATTTACCTCTACCCCTATTAGGAGCTTTACCCTATTAGGAGTAACCAAGTTAAAGGATTTCAAGCCCTAATAAAAGAGTCACATGGTTAAAGGATTTATAATTCAAACCTGATATGATCTACCTGGTTAAGGGATTTATCTTAATGAATCTATTAGGAATGAACAAGTAAATGATCTAAGAAAGTAGCACTCTCTACTAATACAGATCTAGTTCAAGCTCAATCTCTACTTTACATACACACAATATTATCTCTTATCTCTTCTCTCAATCGCACCTCTTCATCCTTGATCTACACTTTTACTTTTCATCATTTTACATATTTATACATTAAAAGTTCATTGGGGCAATTAACCTCCTTACAAAAAAATTTACAATCTTTCCCGCTTAATGAAAAAATCCTAAAATATGTTAACAATATAAAGTACTCTCAAACAAACTCAGGTCGGCCTTCAAATCCATCACACATCGATTTGACAAATAAAATTCAAACCATAATAGATTCTCCAATATTCTTGCACAACCTCCAAGAAATCCAATCATAATGATCATGAAAATGCCAACTCACCAATCCAATTCAATATTCAACATCACCATGATCTCTAGAACACATTGTTGGTGCTCAAATCAACAGATTGGATTTCCTATGGACTTTCCAATCCAATGGTGGAAAACCCAAGTGACTTGGCCAACTAACAAGTTTCAACCAAGGCAAGGTTGAATCTTCTGCAATTATGGCTCTGCAAAACCAAGACTAGTAAGCCTATACCTTGACTTCTCTTTCGAGGATTTTTATAGCAGATGAGATACACTTCAAAATTCTCTCTCTCAAGTATGGAAAGGCACTTGAAAGAAATCAAATTTTATTCAATATAACATAAAACTGCAAAAATTGAATGCTTTGTGAGATTTGTAAGAATACTTTATAAGAATGTATATATAAATGAATGAATGCTAGAATATCTCAACAACATAAAACAATGAACTAAATTACTATATCCAATAATAAATTAGATTAGTGCCTATATCAACTTGGGCAATAGAGTCAATCTAAATTCAATCTTATCTACAACTTTGCTAGACAGTATATATTCCAATACCATCAACTATTTGAATGCTATAGATGCAGGGAGATTTAGTCTATTTATATCTTTTTTAGTTCAAATAAATTTAACTCCTATGGTTGGGAGACCAGTTGACCAAGAAGTCGGAAACACTTACTTTTCACAAACTCCTTGATAATCAAACAATGATATAAGACATAATATCTCTACACGAGCATTTTTAGAATAGCAATTTAAATTCCTTGAATAATTGCAAAGGACTAACTGAAATGAATTGAACCTTTTTACCACAAGTGAGACAGAAACACTTATATTTTATTGATTTTGAGAAATAGTACATTTGAGTCCATGTTGCAGTTGTGATCAAAATTAGAATAAATAATAATAATAATAATAAATCTATCCACATGATCTTGGTATCCTTATTTATATTAAGCTCAAAGGATGCATACAATCTTCAGACTAATGTACCTCTTGATAACTAAAACCTAATCCTAAGATCAACAACTGAACATTAGTTACATTGTAAGAATAATTATTATCCTTGTTAAAAATGGTTGTCGACCATAAGGAAAACAAAACAATGGTCACTAACAAATTACTTGTGATTTGTTAGAGACAATTCAAAATAGTGATAACTATCAAATCCTCAATATCATATCTGATATAATAATGAGCTTGCACTATGGTCACCATGATACTTCGACTGCATGATCATCTATATATTTATGCTTTTGATAATGAGTATTGTTTATGGTGTGTCGAAGAGATTTATCATTGAGAACAGAAACATTGACATTGTCGACCACCCTCTGGTATCTTTCATTCCTGTGCATACTAGTCAATGAATGTTTGCATGCATTTATCCTCCTTAGTTTCTGAAGATCGTATCATCATATATATCCATGGTATCTTCCACCTTTGAAACCATGCACGAGAATGTTGACGATGTATCAAATAGTATACAAAACCCTAAAAGATATAAAATATAACTTAAGTATTTAAAATAAAGCAGATAAATCCAAGTCACGCTGTCACCCAAGCTTTATGCCTCTTTTGACCATCAGGGACATGTGTCAAAATCTTGCAATGTCATAATGGATAAGAGTCATGCATCTCCCAATCAAGGGATCATGCTCGTCGTCGATACTTTCCATCCTTTAACAGTCGATCATATAGCTCAGACCTCTATGGGCCCTGGACACGTGTTTCTCTATCATGATGCCTTAATGGTTAAAGATCTTGCAACTTCTTCTTTGAGGCATAATGCCTGTTGTTGATCTTCATCAACTTAACTGTAGATCGATCTTTGAAGCTTTGTTATCAGTCGATCACCTTTTGATCTTGATAAAAACAACATCGTCGATTAGACCCATGTGCTAAAAGATGAGAGATTTAGTAATCCACTTTTTAATTTGTCTTATAAACTGACGTGAATCCTCATCATCTTGCTCGACCAATCAATTTCTGCCATCTGTATCCTTGATATCTCACTCTCAGAACATCTACTATCCTAGGACATGTGTCACCCAATCACACTCTCGCAACAGATAAAGAACTTGCATCTTTTCATAGTGAGTGAACACTGACCATAGATCATCCTTGAAAATCAACCATAGATATTCTTTCCTTGGTGCTTAGACTTTAGTGTGGCCGGGACACATGTCACCCAATCTCGCTCTCGCAACAGATAAAGAACTTGCATCTTTTCATAGTGAGTTAACATTGATCATAGATCATCATCAGAAATCAACCGTAGATCTTCTTTCCTCGCTCCTTAGAATTTAGTGGGCTCGGGACACGTGTTTCCCAGTCGCTCTCTTGAAACAGATAAAGAACTTGCATATTTTCATAGTGAATGAACACCGACTGTAGATGAGATCATATTTTCATCATATTTTAACCATAGATATTCATTCTTCAACACTAAGACTTTAGTGGGTCCAAGACACCCGTCGTCATGTCACATTTTCATAAGGAATAAAGAACTTGCATATTTTTGTAACAATTTAATGCCAACCGTTGATGTAATTTGATATGTGCGATTATTATTATTCTTTGACCTCAGTCAAGCGGGACTGGGTGAACACCTGTCAGCTCATCGTGAAGCCTTAATGAATAAAGGTCGTTCATTTTCTCACTCAAGGGAAAGCGTCAGTCGTCGATCTTTGTTTGAAGATTAACCTTTGGGCGGATCTGTGTAAAGGTATAAAGTAATCAATAAACTGTGAAAACACATATAACGGCTAATTTATGAATTCAAACATGAACAAAGATAAGGTAAAACAAAACATAGAACACAAGAACTTATTTATAAAAGTAAAAGAGTACTTCCCTGAGATTTTCAGGTACTAAAATCCATATGTAAATTTTGGTTCCACCATGCATAATCACTTACTGCAACATGGTGCATCATCACCAATCAAGGATCTGGTTGACTGTTCTAAGAAATTCTTATGACTTTTTACTAAATGACCTTCTGTCACTTGAAACTTGGTTTTACGGTCATCAAATCATGATGTGGTCGCAACAGAAACCTCACAACATATTCAAGATAAAATTATAATGACCACAACACCTGAATCCAAACCTAGTTGACACAAGATCATCAAATCATTCTTCATGTGCTACATCATGTTCTTCATGTTAATCTGTCAACCTTCAATCGATCATAACTCATACAATACATAAGATAAACAAGTGCAGCCATAGATACAACATCTAGAGACATAACTTAATATTGTATTACGATCGCACACTCTAATTCTTACCACAACTCTGGATCCAACCTCTTGAACATACATCATCATAATAGGTACATTGTCAACCAACAAACACTAAGATAAGATCAATGATGTCATAACTAATCAACCTAGCATTAGATCTGCATTAAACACATACTATAACATCTCAACTTATATCTTCATCAATTATGCCAACAATCTCCCCCTTTGGCATTGATGGCAACACAAACAATACCAAGCAACTATCTTCATACCAAAACATGCTCCCCCTTAGCTGATACATCTTTGCAGTTCTCTGACCTTTGGTTCTTTCCCTTTACTAACTCTTTTCACAATAACCTGATTTTCTCTTTTCTACTCTTCTCCCCATATTTACTCTTCTCCCCCTTTGACAATAATGCCAAAGGAACCGCATAGCTCACCAACTGTTGTAACACCTTCCTTTTCCTCTGATTTCTCCCCCTAAGGAGTAGTCCCTGAACATTAATCCATAGTGAAAGATATGGCAATAAATCCACTAGATTGATGCACCACTCAGAATCTTAGTTATGTTCAGGTAGGGGCATGACCCCTAGCTTACCTCTAAGGTACTCAAAAAGTATCCTTAGGTAAAGTCTTTGTAAAGATACTTAATATCTGCTCCTTTGTTGTTACATATTCCAACTTCACCTCTTTCTCCTGCACTTTCTCTCTCATAAAGTGATACTTAATTTCTAGGTGCTTATTCTTGGAATGCATCCCAGGATTCTTGGAAATATTTATTGCACTTGTATTGTCACAAAATATAGTTATCGGTTCAATCACCTTTTCTTCAATACCTTCAATAATTTGCTTCATCAATGCAATATATGTACAATTTATAGCTGCTGCTACATATTCTTTTTCTGTAGTGGATTGTGAGATACAATTTTTCTTCTTGCTTGTCCAAGACACAATCCTTTCACCTAGAAATAATGCACCACCACTTGTGCTCTTTCTATCATCAACATTTCCTACCCAATAAGCATCAGTAAATACATTCAAAGAGAAATTACCATCATGAGTGTACCACAAAACATAGTCAATTGTCCCTTTCAAATACTTGAATATCCTCTTGACTACAATCATATGATATTCCTTAGGATTTGGTTGAAATCTAGCCACTAAACCAACTTCTTAAGCAATATCTGGTCTTCTATGAACAACTTATTGTTAGAGTAAAAATGTATTTTCACTTATTAATTAATGTTATAATAACTAGGAGGGGGGTGAATCAGTTAGAATCAGTTTCCTCACAAATTATCCTACAGTCCCAAATTTCTCTAGATGTATACCAAAACAAATTCAAACATATAATTCAGCTCGGTGAAAATGTATTATGTATTTTTAAACTTTCATCAATAGTGTTTACCGAGTGTTAGTAAATTAATATTGTGATTACCGATTTAGGTCAATAAAATAAAGTGTAAAGTAAAATAACAATCCACAACATTCATGCACATTAACACATTGATTTTTAATGTAGAAACCTTGCTAAGGGAAAAACCACCTAGGACCGGTAACCCAAAATATTTTCACTCTTCTGAAGTGAGTTCGGTGAAGAGCCAACCATGTTAAAAGTTACAATGCACACCATTAAATGTGACCTGGTTAGAGTATTTAAAACTAATAGTTCTCTCTTGACTATGCATTCACTATGGGGTCAACAAGAAAACAATCAACATTCTCTGAATGTCATAATAAAGACTTCATTGTCCTACTCGATTAAGAGATTTATCTGTAACAATAGTTAAATTGGTACAGTAGTGATATGATTCAAATACAACTCTATTTTGCAAATATTCAGATCTATGCTAAGTAAATAATACCTCTGATCAATTTTTACTTCTTCAGTTCATCTCATACTTCATACTTGTTTTGTTCTTTCCTCTATCACTCGGTTATGTCTGCAGAAAGCGCTTGATTTTGTCTTAACCAGTTTGATCAGTCATGCATAAACTCGCATGTATGTGCATTAAGTGTAGTGTATATTCATAATGAATCTCTTGTCTCTTATATAGACATCATAGCTCATTTAATTTACATCCTTCAGATCTTGTCGCTTAATCTCTATCGTTCATTTTCCCGCTTGATCCATCCTTGCAAGTTGTGTTAAAAAAATGTTTCAATCTCATTCGTTTGATCTTCATTGAATTTTAATAACCGTTAGATCAAATAACTAACTTTATCTTTTACCTCAAAATCATCAATTGTCATCTCAGCATCCTATTCGGCCTCGGTTATCACTATGCTCGATATACACTGTGTTTTGCTTGGTTATCACTGTCTCTCGGTGTATACGGAACTCTTCATTTTCCGACCACATAAACATTGTTTTTTTCCAGATCTTCAATTCACAACAATTTTTTTTCCACCATAATAATACTCAAATAAGTTGACAGCAATGACTATACATTAACTGATAATGTTTATCATCACTTCTGCAACTTGGTTGAATATCAATAGATGACTTTAAACATATAATCAGTTGTAGTTTATCAAATTAAATCATTATTAGTTTAATTATTAAGACACCTTATTCACTTATTAACTAAATCATTATTGATTTAATTATTAAGTCACCTTTAATCTCTAGTTTACTTAAGCTAAACTTCAAGCATGTTATAATTATCTTTTATTTATTATCCATGCAACCTAGGTTTCTCCACCATCTAGTGTTCGATCTCCTTTAAAAGGATTGATCTCTTTATAATTTTAAATTCTTTTGTAATTCCATTCCATTATTATTGAATAAATAGAGGATGTTTCCTCTTTCATAGATCTATTGTTTCTAGCCTCTATAGCTTTTGCTTCTCTCTTTTTGTGACAAGTGTTTTCTTGCAGGTGATTCTTAAGAGTTGTAGGGTTGATATTTTTTCGTCAACTCCAATATGGTATCAGAGCTTTGGATCTTCATGTCCTTGTTATCTTCATGAGAGATTTGGCCTTGTTCTTCATATCTGTATTTTTGAGAGATTTTTGTCTCAATTTTTGGTGGATTTGGGGGGATTTATATTTTGGAGCACTTTAGAAAAAAATTGATATCATGGTTGCGTCTGGAAGGCCCAAAAACCCCTATTTTCATATAAGGCACATCCAATTTGGACACAGTTGAAATTTGGGCCCTCTTTTTTTCATGCATGACCTTGGCACACTTTTTAAGGCAAAAAATACCTCAATTTTCCTGCCGCCTCAATTTATGTGTCGCTGATGTCACCAATCACAGGTTTGAGATCTAGGTTAAATTTGACGGCCACCAACCCGTCATACAGCTTGCCCTGTTTTCATAAAGAGTAGTCTGTTGTTTTTTTGTGATATCTTGCGCATACGGTATTAGATTTTGACCTATCTTATATTGTCGGAAAGCTCTTTCTGAGATCTATCCAAATCTAGAGGTTAGATTTTCTGATTTTTCTTTCTTGTAGGGTTTTTTGTCAATCAAAGTCAGGGTTCATTTTTGCACTCTGGGAGCCATATCTTGCTCATCCGGACTCCATTTTTTTACTTCCACATGACATTGGAAAGATGGTTCAATTCTCTATCTTATTTCATGGGTATAACACCCATATTTTTCTTCGGGTATTTTTTATTGAGTTTTTTGCATTTTTTGCAATTTGGTGGATATCTTAGATGTTTCAGGTCCTGGGATCGTTCCGTGCATGGGATGACTTCTTTTTAGTTTTTCTTCATGTTTCTATAGCTTTTTGTCATTCCTGGATATTGTAGACATCTATTTTTGTTGCATTTCTTTTTTTTGCAAACGCACTGAGATAAAGTGTCATCTGATGCATGCTTGGGATCTTGGACTTTTTTGTGTCTTTTTGTACTCGCACTACATTATAAAGTTCCATGGGGGGTTTTATTTACCTTTTTCAAGTGAGTGTTTCTTCCATGACATTAGCCTCATGATATGTGTCAAGAGAGTGATCCTTCCATGACACCATCTGGTCCAGGAGCACCTAATCCAGGAAGGTAAAAGAATTTCAGACTCATGAAGAATAAATATGTTCTAAGTCAATATGATAATTTTTATGATGTATTGATTCATGTTGAATCCATTTGCAAGTACAAGAGCAAGAATTGTAATGAAGTTGTTGAAAGTTGTCAACAAGGTTCTAGATAGGTCTAGGAGGTCAAATGTAATAAATGATCCATAGAAAGGTAAAAATGATGTAATAAGTCCTTGAATGTCCATTATGAAATGTTTAGAAAGTTATCACAAAGTTGTGAGGTTGTTTGTGTCAAAATGAAAATATTGCATAAAAAGTTGTAATGCAACATTTAAAAAGTTGCTTGGAAGATGAAGAGGTAGTTGTGCGGTTTTGGGGGAAGTTATACCAGTTGGTAACCACCAAGAGGAAGTGAGGAAGGTTATATTTTTTTTATTGGTCAAAATACAAGGGAGAGGTGAAGAGTCTGCAAAGTTGTGACAAGAGCAGCAGTTAGCATTATGACTGTCACCATTCTTGGTGACAGTCATGAAGTTTTGAATCTCATCCCAAGGAGATCTCCAAGAATATATGGTTGAGGAGGAATGTGGACACACCTCCAAAGTGCATTATAAATTTTGTATTCTTATGAATTCAATAAACAAGTTGTTTCTTGTAAATCATTGACTGTCTTTTTGTTCTTGGTCACGTTTTCACCAATTGCAGGGCATTTCTTAAATGGATTAAATAACATTAAAGATGTATTGGGAAGTATCCAATGATGAACTATCTTTAATTTGAATCAATTTGGAGGTATTTTCATGCAGGATCCAAGAAGATCCATGGAGATTAGTGAAAATGGGTTCAAAACCCTCATTTATGGGTTAGATACAAGGATTTGTCTATAACTTTAGTTTCAACCGATGAAAAAATATTAATCCTAGTTTATTTTGAAGTAGACTCATGAATATTTAATATTCATTTGGTTTTAATTTGATTGGTTGTGTATTGTTGAAGTAAATGGATGCCCTAGCAGCATTAAGATGGATTTTTTGAGTTTTGTGTTAACATAAAATGGATCTCTTTCCTAGGGCCATAACTTTTTCATTCACCGTTGGATTGTTCTCTCCTTTGGATATGTTTTACAATCCCTAGTTATAAACAATTCTATGGGAGAGATTTTCTTTTTGAGGTCTACAAAATAAGTTGTGAGTAACAGAATTTGGGGTATCTAAACTGTCAATGACAGTCAATTTGTTTGTATTTGCTTTTGGTTTGTATGGATACAAAATGGCATGAATTGATCCACTAAATTTTTATAACCATCAAGGTACCTTGTTAAATGGTAATCCATGAATAGAAGGTCATTTATAAAGTCTAATGATTGGGTCTGCAGGAAAGTGTATGACAGGGACAATCAAGTGCACACAATTGCAAGTGCAGGCAGGATGGAGGATAGAGTGAATGGGTCCAAAGGATGCATTGATCAGTGTTCAGAAATGTGACATAAATTCGCATGTATTCCTAGTTAGTGGAAGATATAAATGTGGAAAGACAAGGTATGCTTATCTCATGAAGCAAGGTAAGTGGCAATGATTTGATCCTATAAGGATAGTGTTAGAAGCTTGATAATTAGCATGATTTGGTAATGTGAAGTGTGAATTAGTTTTGTTGATTTGGAATCTAAAATGAGGATGTGATCCAAGTGTATATGAGTCAGTCATGGAGAATGATGGAGTAGATTATTGGCTTGACCTTAATATAAATTTGAGTAACTAAGTTAAGAAGTTATTTGCATTCTTTAATTGGTGATCTTGGAATGTATCTTGAATGGATGTTTGGATTAAGGGACTAAGGTTGCTTTGGTAGAGGAACCTATCATATATGGTTCTCTGATTTAGAGGATTTATTTTTCTCTAACAATTTTTTCATGTAAAAGGATATTGGATCATCAAGATCCTAGAGATTGGATGAGTTTCCCTGATGCTTTGCATCACCATCTTTTATAGGTGTTTGTACTTTCTATTGCACTTTCTATGTTCCTAGTTCTTCATCATGTAGTTATTCTTGGCGGTTTGGTTCATTATACCTGTCACACCTCTCGCTGCTCATCATTATGGGGGGTATCTCCTATTGGTTATAATGCTTCCTTAGTTTGATGGAGTGATCTAAGTATTTAGTATTTGTTCCTACGTACTAGGTGGATGCAGTGGCTAGGTACCTATGCATTCCAGTGAGATGGATCATTTTCCATATGGACACTCTTTCATTCATGTTTTGGAGGCATCCTTCCATCTTCAATTGAGCAACTCTTCAGGCTTTGTTTACAGTATTCTCTACCTTATCATGTTCTATTACAGTGGAGGTTCCAGCAGTTATTCTTCGACACTGTTTGCAACTTCATGCTTCACAGGTGTTCTTCATGTTCTTCCTTGTTCCTATCTTCTAGGACATTCTCTAGTTTGGAGGCTTCTTATTCCTTCACTAGTCTTCATCTCTTTTCAGAGAGGGGTTTTTCACACTGGGTTTTCTCCTTTTTATAGAGACTTTTGTACTTGGGTACCTGATCTGGCCTTGTTGTCAGGACTCATTTCTTGCTTTCAGTAGTTGTTTCTAGGTTTTTAGCTTCTCCCTTAGTTTATCTTAAGGGGGGTGTTAGAGTAGAAAGTTATTTTCACTTATTAATTCAATTATTATTGATTTAATTATTAAGATACTTTATTCACTTATTAATTAAATCATTATTGATTTAATTATTGTCACATTTTTATCTCTATTTTACTTGAGCTAAAATTTGGGCATGTTATAATTAATTCTTTTATTAATTATTCATGCAACCTAGGTTTCTCCACCTTCCAGTGTTCGATCTCCTTTATAAGGATTGATCTCTTTGTAATTATTAATTATTTTGTAATTCCATTCCATTATTATTGAATCAATTGAGGATGTTTCATCTTTCACAGATATGTTGTTTCTGACCTCCACAGCTTTCGCTTCTCTATTTCTGTGACAAGTGATTCTTGGGGGCTGTAGGGTTGATAGTTTTTCATCAACTCCAATACATACTGCATTTTATCGATCATAGATCTGTACAAAGAAGTATCTACTACATCGGATTTATTATCCTTAGACAATCTACATCTTGTTACCATGGGGGTTCCCACCGGTTTGGAGACATCCATTCCAAAAGTCTTGAGTACTTATTTCACATATTTGGATTGACTGATATATATATACCATTCTTTAGTTAAATCGATCAGATTTCCACAATCCATTAAATTTTGAGCTGAATTTCTGGTTATTTGATTGTGTGTGTTTTTAAGCATCAACGTTTCGGATCACACTCCGTGATCCATCATCAGGATGAGAGAGAAGTAAGGAGAAAATAATGCTCCTTACTGCTCTCTCATCCTGATGATGGATCACGGAGTGTGATCCGAAACGTTGATGCTTAAAAACACACACAATCAAATAACCAGAAATTCAACTCAACATTCTTTAGTTGTGAAACTTGCAATCCAATAAAGAATTTGATCTCCCTGATCATTGAAATTTCAAATTCCTTCATCTCTTTAGCAAAATTCAAACTCAACTCATCATTTCCTCCAAAGATTATATCATTAACAAATACTTCAACTAGAAACAAATTATAAAATTTACCTTTTAAGTACGCATTACTATCATCACTTGTTCTATTAAATCCATTTTGAATAAGATAAGAATGTAACCTTTAATATCATACCCTTGGAGCTTGTTTCAGTCTGTATAGTGCCTTTTGTAGCTTTCATACCATGTCCTTCTCCTTTTTAAATGCAAAACCATCAGGTTGTTATATGTAGACCTCTTCTTCGAGAATTCCATTCAAGAAAGATGACTTGACATCCATTTGAAAAAATTTGAACTTCTTATAACCAGCATAAGCAAGTAGAATTATTACCCCTTTCAGTCTTGCTACTAGAGCAAAATTTTCTCCATAGCCTAGTCCTTCTTGTGCATAGCCCTTGCATACAAGTATTTCTATGTTTCTGATCATATCTCCATCTTCATTCAATTTGTTCCTGAAAACCCATTTGTAGATGTCCAAAAATATTAATATTATTATTAATATTATTTTCCCTCTTATTCCTCTAACTATTTAATTTAATCAATTAAATAGTTTCATTTGCTATTATTTATCAAGAGTTTAAATAATATTCTAATGTATTTCATTTAAATACATTTGTCTCATGAAATTCCCCTTTTAATAAATTTACATTTATTAAATCCTCCATATTCCTAATTCTTCTAAACCATGATTTATTCAAATTTAATTTGAATTATAATCTAAGCCCTAGCTAGGAACCTATTAACCCAACCTAGAGACCTACCCTAAGCCTACCCTATTCCTACCCTACTCCCATCACCTCATTTCCTAAGCATATTTCCCCACCTAACTGTCCTCTGATCATGCTTAAAGGATGATTCCTAACCTTTTTAAGGCTAATAGAATGCTCACCCACATGGAGAAATTCTCTCCAAAATGGGCACCCATTCCTCTTAAATTCTTCTTACAACTTTGTCTCCCACTTGGAAATGTTGAGCCACTCAACATTTAATGCCAAGTTTGACTCAAAATTGGTCATCCCCTCGAGCCTATGTGTCCCTTATGTGGCTCTTATGTGGATGCCACATAGATACCACATCATCCAAGCCCTCTTATTCTCTTAGTTTCATGTTTGAATCATATAGATATCACATGCTAGGCTTCAATTTGGTTAAAATGAATCATAGTTGTTACTTTGCATCTTGCATAGCTTCAATCTTGCATAGTTATCATATCATCTTCATAAGCTTAGAATATCATCTTGAAGAAGATTTGAGACTAGTTCTTCATACTAGCTCTTGAATCTCTCTTCTTGCTTATCAAATCTTGCATTGCATTGGGATCCATTGCATTTTGTGTGTTTGAGAGAGCACACATACAATCATTCAAAAGAGAAAATCAAAATAAGTAGAATAGGGTGCAATTTACTTGTTTTTAAGCTAAATCTGATGTTATGATGGAGTCTTGTTGGTTTTTTGTTCATTCTATGATTTATATGTGCTAATCCACTAACGTTTTATGTTTGAGCTTGCTCCTAACAGATTAAAGATTTCACCATACTACACCATTTGGTACCAATCACATTTTTATCTTTAGGTCTAGGAACAAGTACCCATGTATCATTCTTCTCAATTTGATCAAGTTCTTCTTCCATAGCTTTTACCCAATATTCATCCTTGATTGCTTCCTTCATTTTCTTAGCCTCATACTTTTAAATCAAAAAAGGACTCTCTCTAATCTTTCTTCTAGTTAGAACATGTGCATTCTTATCACCTATAATATGATCAGCAGAATGATTCATCTTCACATACCTAGGTATCACCGGTTCAAGTCTAGGAGCTTCTTCTTTTGTTGTTTGAATCACTTCTCCCACATTGTTTTGATTTGTTGGTTCATACATTTTTGGTTCACTATACACAATCTCCCAATCATCCGATGTCACTTGGTTTCTTGAATCACTAGATATCTCAGGGTATTCATCCACCTTCACATTTGCACTCTCAATCATTTTGTTAGTTCTCTTATTGAAACACTTATATGCTTTGCTTTTAGTAGAATAACCCAAGAAAATACCTTCATCACTTTTTGTATCAAACTTGCCTGTGTAATCATCTCTCTTAATGTAACATCTACTGCCAAAGACTTTGAAATATTTAACTTTAGGTGAGTGACCATACCATACCTCATAAGGTGTCTAATATGTTCCTTTATTTACTTGCACATGGTTCAGTGTGTAAATAGCGGTACTAATTGCTTCTCCCCAATACATCTTCGGTACACCATCTTGTGTCAACATAGTTCTTGCAGCATCCACTATAGTTTTTTTCTTTCTCTCTGCAACACCATTTTGTTGTAGATTCCTTGGTGCAGACATTTGTCTCTTGATTCCATTATCTTCATAGTACTTAACAAATTCTAAAAAAGTAAACTCACCTCCTCTATCAGACCTTAAACATTTCAAACTCATACATGCTTCCTTCTCAACCAATGCCTTGAATGCTTTGAATTTATGGAATGCATCAGACTTCTCCTTCAAGATAGTTACCCACATCATTCTAGAATAGTCATCAGTAAACAGTATGAAATATCTTTCACCTAGATAACTCCTCTTTCTCATAGGCCCACAAAGATCAGTATGCACCAAATGAAGTATGCTCTCAGATGAAAAAGGCTTTCTTCTTAAAGTAGAACTAATTAACTTACCCAACTGACATTCTTTACACATCATGTTGTTTGGTTTGACTAATTGAGGCAATCCCCTAATTGTATTAGTCTTACTTTTATCAAACTGTCAAAGTTTACATTAAAAAACCTTATGTGGAGCCAACTATCTTCAACCTTTGCAACCAAACAAATGTTCATAGTAGTATCCAGATGGAATGAATTACCTCTAGTCTTCCTACTAGTAGCAATATCATCACCAAACCTTCCAATTATTCTACATATACCTCCTTTGAATTTCAATTTATAACCTTTATCATTTAGCTGATCCACACTCAACAGATTATGTGTTAGACCATCCACATAATAAACATCATTTGTATTACTCTTACCATTCAAATAAATAGTGTCTTTACCTTTGACCAAGCAAGGTGTACTATTACCAAACCTTACCACACCACCATCAAATTCATCAATTTTAATGAACCTACTCTTATCACCGGTCATGTGATGTAAGCACCTTCTATCTATAACCCATTCATCATTTTGTCTTAGGTGAGAGACCAGCGTCTTTTCTCCTTCTGATGGATCTTCTTTGACTGCAACAAATGCAAACTCCTCTTCCTCATTATCTCTAGATTCTTCATCAGTAACTCCATCTACTGCAACAAAGAATTGTTTCTTCTCTTTTCCCTTAAAACTTTCTAAACTTATCGTTTTGTTCGCCATTTAGACATCTAGAAAAAATATGTCAAATATTATTACATGAGAAACATTTCAATGGTAGTTTACCTTTGTACTTACCAGTCCCTCTAGGCAATCTCTTTGCTAGTAGAGCTTCAAGATCTGCTTGTTTCCTTTCTTCTTCCAAGATAGCTTCAAGTTCCCTAGCCTAACTTGACATGTAATCAGAATCATGACTTGTTTCCTTACCTTTCCTTAATGGTACATTAGACATCGATGCCTTGAAAGTTGCCTCAACCCTTGGAATATTGTTAGCAAAGTTATTTAACTCAAATGCAGTAAGCTTATCGATCAGTCCATCTATAGTAACATTATCAAAGGTTCTCAACTCAATTATAGTAGACACTCTATTGGCATAAGAAGGCAATAAATTTCTCAACATTTTACTTACCACAGTATCTTCCTCAATAGTTCCACTTGCATCTCTGATAGCACCAACAACTTATTTTATTCTTAGGCCATATTTTTCACTGTTCTCTCCTTCTACCATCTTCATTTCATTATGATTTCATCTAAGACTATCTTCCTTAGCTTTTTTCACATGAATATCTCCTCCATGGATTAGTTTCAACTTTTCTCAGATATCATAGGCAGTATCAAGTCCACGAACATCAAGATATTCAATATCAGATAGGGTACTTGCAATTGCTTCATGTGCTTGAGTATTCTCCTATTGTTCCTTCAGTTCCTCTGCAGTGAGAGTTCCAGCAAGGGTGATATATCGTCTTGTGACATGCATCTAGTATTGTGATCCCATACCTTTTAGATAGAGCTTTATTATGCCACTCCATACTAGGTAGTTATCTTTAGAGAACTTGGGAGGTTCCTTTCTCATCATTGGATCTTTTCCTCAATCTGATAGGCTTACCACAAAGAGGACCAAGGCTCTAATGTCAATTGTTATTATTAACAGATCCAAGATTACTGAGGGGGGTGAATCAGTACCCCCTAAGTAATCTAACAATTCAAACTTTTCATTAACCATTCAACCACTTGCATCAATAGACATTTGTTGCATGAAAAACTAAACAATAAAGATAAACATCCACAATCATGCAACAAAATAAAACCAAATTTTTTATCATAGAAACCCAACAGGGAAAAACCACGTGTGGGGATGGCACCCACAAAAATATGCACTCTTCTAAAGTACGTTTGGTTAAGAGCTTAGCCCTATCAAAAGCTTACAAATGTTTGGTTAAGAGCAAGACCCTGTTAGGAGTCACCTGGTCAAGGGGTTTACCTCTAGCCCTATTGACCTCTAGCCCTATTAGGAGCTTTACCCTATTAGGATTAACCTAGTTAAATTATTTCAAACCCTAATAAAAGAGTCACCTAGTTAAAGGATTTACAATTAAAACCTTTTAGGATCTACCTGGTTAAGGGATTTAGCTTGATGAAGTTGTTGGGAATCAACAAGTAAATGATCTGAGAAAGTAGCACTCTCTGCTAGTACATATCCAGTTCAAGCTCAACCTCTACTTTACATACAAACAATCTTCTCTCTTATCTCTTCTCTCGATCGCACCTCTGGATCCTCGATCTACACTTGTACTTTTCATCATTTTACATATTTATACATTACAAGTTCATTAGGAAATTTAACCGACTTACAAAACATTTTACAATATTTCCCGCTTAATGAACAAACCCTAAAATGTGTTAACAATCTAAAGCACTCTCAAACAAACTCAGGTCGGCCTTCAATTCCATCACACGTCAATTTGACAAAGAAAAGTCAAACCACAACAAATTCTCCAATGTTCTTGCACAATCTCCAAGAAATATGATCATAATGATCATGAAAATGCCAACTCATCAATCCCCGTCAATCTTCAACATCACCGCGATCCTTGGAACACATAATCACTTACTGCAACATGGTGCATCATCACCGGTCAAGGATCTGACTGACTGTTCTAAGAACTTCTTATGACTTTTTACTAAACGACCTTATGTCACTTGAAACTTGGTCTTTCGGTCATCAAATCATGATGCGGACGTAACAGCGACCTCACAACATTTTCAAGATAAACATATCATGACCACAACACCTAAATCCAAACCTATTTGACACAATCATCAAATCATTCTTCATGCGCTACATCTTGTTCTTCATGTTAACCTGTCAACCTGTAATCAATCATAACTCACACAATACTTAAGATAAAAATGTGCGGCCATAGATACAACATCTAGAGACATAACTTAATCTTCTATTATGATCGCACACTCCAATTCTTACCACAACTCAGGATCCAACCTCTTGAACATACATCAACATAATAGGTACATTGTCAACCGACAAACACTAAGTTGACATCAATGACAACATCATAACTAATCAACCTATCATACAGATTTGCATTAAACACATACCATAACATCTCAACTTATCTCTTCATCAGTTATGCCAACATTTTTTTCTCCCCCTTTTTCCTTAAATGAGAAAGGGGCACTTAATAAACTAAAAAACTAAAATAAAAATTAAAAAAAACCCACATGCTAGAAACGTCCTTCTGAAGAGTCTCTAAAGTTTGCTTCGGGGTTTGAAGGGCTTCAATCCAAGTGTTGATGTTTGCATTCCAATCCTAAATTGTCTTCTTTAAGTGAGAGATGTGCACATGCACCATGGTAAGAATGTCTTCTCTTTCGGAAAAGGTTGTTGGTTCACCTAGTGGATAGCTTTGGGCACCCGTTGGTGCTTAAAACTGTTATGTTATCTAAAGCTACCAATATGCCTTGAGACTGATGTTAGGAGTGGTTAGTTCCAAGTATAGAAGCTCTGCAAGACAACTGGACCAACTATAGGGACAAGACTACCCTCTTCACTTCTGGCTCTGTAAAACCAAGGTGGGTACACCTAATCCAGACTAAACTTGGCTCTTTACAACACCTTTTACCTCTGGATTTTGAACAATAGATGAATGGTAAGTAAGTACTATATGCCAACCTAGCATTCATTGACTCTTCACTACCATGGGTGGAATAAGAAGAGCAACTGTAACTATAAAGAACTTGTAAATGAGTTTGATAAAAGTTTAGGGACAGAATATAGCCAAATCATTCAGATATTTACCTCAACAGAAATACTAATTCTAGATCAGTGCCTTATCCATTGGGCTATATCCTAAATATAATACTGAAACTGAAACATCTTACTGACAAAGATTCAAAGCCATGAACATAAGAATTCTCAAAATCACACACTACAAGATCCTCTAATAGATATCCAAACAGAATCAATGTAATGTCCAAAGGATTTAGCTTGACCTAAAATCAAATACCTATGGAACACACATATGCATAAGAAAGACTTATACAGTAAGTTAGAAAACTTACAACTCAGTGAATAACACAAAGGAGAGACTTAATTCTGAGAAAACGTATATATTAAGTATGATGAAACTAATTCCTGATTCAGTATGACAAGGAGATATGCAATATGACAATATGCAAAAGATGAAAGAACTTTCAATTCTGTCTTGACACAATCTGAAATTACATTTGCTATATCCTAGACTAGAAACAAAATAGAAGCCTAATGCTCTTCAATATTTCTCCCAATTCTCCAACCTTTCTAAATGGTCTTGAAAATCTCTTTTATAACAACAGGAATGCAACAAGCATTCGACCATTTAGGGTTAGGGTTACTACTATTCAATATAAATATCTAATTTTGAAAACAAGATGAAACCCTAAAATCTTCCCCTTCCTTTTCTATGCAAATCTGATATGAAACAACAGTCATGCTCCCTCATTAAGAAAACAGTACCCTGAGGTCGAAAAGAAAGCAAAGTCATGACACCAAGAAATGCCCTCATAAATGAAGAAAAGACCAAGTGCCACCAAGAAGAAACAATCTGATCAAAAACCCCAATTGCATCAGTTCACACATAAATATTCTTAGCACCATTAGATCTCCATCCAAACAAGGCTCTACAGGTGTGGAAATACGACCCAAAAGATGAGATCAAAGCATTAGTGGCGCGCTGAGACAAAACATCTGTTGTCTGGCATGAAAACCCTGCGGTAAAGATTTAAAATTTTGAATTTTGTTCAAACGGTCACAGGTGGCGCCGAAAAAGACATCAACGGTTAAGATTTCAACTTTATCAGCCTTTAAAAAATGACCGTTGGTATGCTTTTGTCATTTGGGAATAAGTAAAAAAGAAATTTATTTAACCACAGTCAATTCCTATTGACCTCCACGTGGCACCCCTCCATTGGCCTTCTGAAACACCTGTCCCTTAGCCCTTGCACATAGGCCCCACACTTCCTACCGTTGACCTGGACACGCGTCAAGCATTTCGCTATCGCGCAATGCACATCTTCCTTGCATCTTCCCTTCACACGGTAG
This sequence comes from Thuja plicata, assembly GCA_018584345.1. Lineage (NCBI taxonomy): Eukaryota > Viridiplantae > Streptophyta > Pinopsida > Cupressales > Cupressaceae > Thuja > Thuja plicata. The sequence continues at coordinate 114,427 of MU227872.1, read as the reverse complement.
CGAAATACCGTTGGATCTTCGATCTGCCTTCATTGCTCCTTTTCCATTCACCGCCACGCTTCGTCATCTGACTTGATCCAACTTTTTGGTCCCACCTAACCATCCTGCCAACTGTGCCACGTGGCACCACGTTACTCGTTGGGATCTTTGTTGCGTGTCCAACCAACCTGGCCCACCACCTGTCAAACCTGCCACATGTCACACCCGCGTCATTGTGTGATCCGACTGGACCTATCGTGAATCAGACTGTGCCATCACGCCTTGACGCCACCTGGCAATCCTCAACCACGTCACCTGAGCATTCTTTGACATGGGCCCACCAAAACATCCTTTCTGTTCGCCACTTGACAGCCCACGTCACCGTCCGTCCGCTGAACCGTCTGCCAAAAGGCGCGTGCCTTTTAGGCACTTAACTATTTAGTGCTTGGATATAAAAATATCGAAGTTCTTCAACGCATATCCAATGTGGGATAAATGACTTAGGGAAATTTTAAACAAAAAATGAAACAGTGAAGCTCCATGACTGTTCTAACCATTCTAACTCCACATAAGCAAGCCAAAGGAAATAAAACATCGCCTCAACACCCCTCAGCAACCTAATCACGCAAAACAAGAACCCAAAAACCCTCTGAAACACGAAGAAAGCCGCCATTAGAGCTCTGCAAAAAGCTTGAAAAGGAAGTTCAGGAAAATGACCTAACAGCACCAAGAACTGCATGACTTAATTGATAAATATAAGGAACACATAAATATTGCAAGGACCCAAGAGAGGCGATGACGGTTTCCCGCTAATGCTGAAGGCAGAAATATTTCTTCTACATTAAGTCCATTTGAGCACAAGTTGTACTATCAAGATCATCAGTGATCTTGTATGCCTCATATGCATTGCCAATCTGGTGTTCTGTGGAGTCCATAGATTTCTTGATATTCTCAGTGGAAACTGGCCATTCTAAAGTATAATGGTACAATGTGTTACCATCCTTGAGTAGTTCCTATCCTTCAAGAAGTAGTTTCTTCATTTTTGCAAGCAAGGAGTGATATTTTTCTTGAATCTATATTAATAGAGAGCACTTAGAGTCTTTCTCAATCGATAGAATTCAATCATTGACCGATGTAGTCAAGTCCTTAATAGCATTAACAAGAAATTTGCACTTATTTCTGATGGAACATGTGGAGTCAAATGAGCATGTTGGAACTTTAGCATGAAGAGTTGAAACAGTTTCTTCTATAATTTCACTTTTCTCCTTAGACTCACTCAATAACTCTTCTTGTGTAGTAGCAGTGATAGCCTGACCAATTTGTAGTTTCTACCTTGTGGTAACCTTGTTAAAATCAATGAAAATAGAAGATGTAATTGGTTTGATGGAAAGAGGAGATGGAATGAAGTTCTATAGGAATATTTGGGAACTAGTTCCAATGTTTGGTCTTCAATTGACTACCTCTAATTCAGCCTCAAGAGTGTCGGTGGATACTGACACAGCTACATCTTGAGACTTCCTTTCTTCTTGAATAGTTTTCATAGGTTCATCTCCTGCTTCTTCATTTTCTTATTCCATCACTTGATCATTTTTTTATTCTCTAATTCTGCCTCTTTTCCAGATGGACTATCTTCTTCATCGATGACGACAATATTGTCTACCGATACAACTACCTCTGACAATTTTGGTGCATCAGGAATCTAGTCAGTTTCTATACTTCTTTCTTCAACAACTGGTTCCTCTTTCTTTGTCTTCTCTTCAAACAACACAAAAGATCTTGTCAAAGTAGCATTGAGTGGCTCAAGATCGAGAGGATTATGATCAAGAGTAAATACATCATTGTCAGAGAATCTATGATATCTTGTCTTGCTAGGATGCTCGGAGGTAGACATTTTTTCAAGTGAAGTTTGTGCTACTATATTTAATTCGTTGGCAAGGGATGTAAGATTTGATGTGATGTCCCGCTTCATCCCAACAGCAATTGTTTTATCAAACGTAAGCAACCTAACTCTTTTCTTGGACTTAAGTAAATGTTTTTTTTGCAACAGCCGAGAAGGAATTAATATACTACTCACCAATCACTAAACTACACACTTCCTTGACAACAATATCAAATAAATCCTTTTCTATCCTTTTTGCTTCAGTTTTGATCTCAGTCAACATAACCTAGAGAGTACCGGGAATATCTTTCTTGTAATCTTCTAACTCTGTATTCACTGAACATTATATTTTAGAAAAGCTTCAATGATAGCTTGTTTACCTTCTACTAATGTTGATCCAAAGAACTTAATGACACTAGATATTACACAAGAAACCAGATGATCAAATATAACACCAGTATCTAGAGTATTCGTACCAAACTCAAAATCTAAACTTTCTTCTGACTGCTTTCCTTTCTTATTCGCCTTGACTCTGAATTGTTATGTCATTGTCAGTGGATCTTTCTAATGACTCATTACCGGAATCAACAATGTACAATTCATTTTGAGCTTTTTCTTTCTTTGTAGTAGTTGTCATTGATCTAGTGACTCTTCTCTTCCTAGATGAACCTTCTCCTTCAACTTTGTCGATAAGAACCGATGCAATGGTTACAAACAGAAGGATTTCTGAGAGAGCTTCTAGTGATCCTTCATAATATTTGTTCTTATTCCTTCTTTGTTATATTATGTTCTTCACTGACTCTTCTCATGATACCTTCTACTTTCTTCTCTAGATTTTTCTTGGACTTTTTACTATAAATTTCCTTCTTTTTCTCTTTTGCAGTACCAAATCTTTCTTTTGAGAGATCTGGGGAACTTTCCAATAAAAATTTGGCTTAACTTTCAACTTGTTCTTCAATCAACTCATATCCAAACAAAGGTAGCCATTTCTATCTAGGTTGCACTACCTGCATGATGCAGTTGTCGGTGGTAACAATGAAGGTGATTTTCTCATATTTTTCTATCATAGAGGGAGGAATTATATCCCTCTGATGCATTCTTTGTTGCATAACAAAGAAAAATTATGTGAGCTTATCTTCCATATCAACAAATCTTTCCTTTTTCAATAACCTTATGTAGATTTGGCATACTATTGGTGTATCATCTGAGCATACAACTTTTCCTTTTCCAAGGATATAATTTGAGAAGTACAAAATCAAGCAAATAGCTAAAGAGCGAAAACAAAAACTCACATTTTTGTTGCTAGACTCAATTGACTTCAAGTTTTCAATGATCTTTGATAACAGTATAGAGATCATAATTTGTACCTTTCACCATATTATAAGCAACACAAATCACAATTGCCTACACAGAGTTTTCACAGATGGTGTAGTACACTTGAGTTTTCACAAATGGTGTAGTACACTTGAGTTTTCATAGATGGTGTAGTACACTTTGTAGCTGATGACTTGTACTACATATCTTACTACAAGATCATCTATGGTACTGAATCGAAGAGGCCTTCCATCATGAGTAGCTCCAATTAGGGTAATTGCTTCATCGATTTTGAAACTTTTAGTTTTCAGCACTTCTCCTAGGTTGCATAGTCTTACCAGTAAATGTTCTCACAGCCCTATCCTCGAAGAGAGTGAAACGATTGTGGTAAATCATTCCACTCCTAATCAAATGGATAAAGGTAAGGACCCAAGAGACCCTCGGGTAAGTATGAATTTTCGTTCTTTCAATGGTTGATGTTTCAAATGAAATAAAAGTAAGACTATGCAACCTAGGGTCTTACTCAACTAAACTAATCCCTTCACTACAAGACAAAGAGAGCATAGTCTTACTCAACATCAATGCACCAAACACATACAACACTTCCCTTCAACACACTATTAAGATGCATAAAATCTTGAATTTTATTTTCTTTTATTTTTTTGGATTAAATATCAAATTAATCATTTATCTATCTAATCTGCAAGGACAAGCCTTTAACTAAGAAGTAAAATTTGAGAGAATCCATTTTACGAAAATTGTTAGCTTTAAATTGTTTCAAATGCTTGAAACCTGGAAAAAAAACATTAAAATAGAATTCCTACTAATTTAAGCTCACATAAGCCCCTACTGATACAAGTTATACTCATTTTAGCTTACCTTAGCCCCTAACGATCCAAATTATACTGATATTTCATTTCTTTTACAAATGTCTTTCGCTTAATTTATAATCATTTTCCTTTGGCGGAAGGGTCATACAATTCGCAGTCTTATCTTTTAACTTGCCACCTAAGGTTGCACCCCACTACATCTAATAGACTAAAGACCGTTACTTTATTTTCCTCGAAATCAGTATGCCGAACATAAATTTCCAACAGTTCTCTTCCGCTGTACTATTAAAACAAACAGTATACCTTTACTTTAAACATGAAAATAGAAAATTTAGTCATTTCTGCTCACCTTTACCCATTCTGGGCAACGAGGCCAATTTAAGTAGGCATTCAAACTTAAGTCTTTACCATAATCAACTTTCAATAAAACACCAGGTTCAAAAGATAACGGAATATTACGCAATGAAGACTACATAAAGATATTTGGTCTCTTCATTAACCATTAGTTTTCTCGTCTCCAACATTTTATAGCCAAGGCTATGACAACAATAAACTTATGCCCAAACACAGGCAACGTCTACAAGAGTGTCAAAAAGGAAAGGAATGGACTTATGTGTAGAGCGTTCTCTAAATCCTGGTAAAATCTTGAAACTCCCAAATTCTCAATATCATGATACTATAATTAAAAAGGCTTATAAAACATTTCTAAAGATAGCGCTAGATGATAATATTTTGGTATATAATGGTGCAACTAACCAGTTTTTACTCTATAATTTGTATGTTTGGATTTCTGAACTAAATGATAACTACAAATTAAAAATTTAGAACACTTAATGGACACCATGAATATATTTCTTCGTGTCAATGGCCCCTTTCAATGTCAGCATTATCAAAATCCTACATATTGCACCAAAGTGATAACTACAAATACATGTTCACACTTAATGGACGCTACCAAAACATTTTTTGATGTCAATGACAGCTTTCAAGATCCGCATTATCAAAATACTAATATATTGCAACAAAGTGAGCTCCAAATGTCATCCCTGCAATATCTGGGCAATTTCACGAGCTTCTGCAAATAAATAATTAAAAGAACAACGAATGGGTATATCTGCATGGATAAAGTCCAAGCATAGCACACCGTAGCTTTTTGGTGCAAATATGAATGTACAGCCTTTGACAGAACGAGAAGGACAATAAAGAAAGACAAGACTAAGAGGAACATCAATTTATACAAATATTGGATCCGTCATTTACTTGTTTTTGCTGCAGATCAAGAAATATTTCCCATTTTCTAATCAATCAATCGAGCAATTAGTTTGAAAGAATCCCTTCAGCGTCCTCCGAAGAAGTTGAGCCATACAACATGTGCATATACATGACAGTGCCACTGTGACCCTTGTTGAAGATTTCCAAGCACCATATTGGCTTAATTTTCAAAAGGCCACACAACTAGTGATATATTTTAACATCCAAATGCTAAAAGCTGTGACTGCATGCATCGGTTAAATCAATTACTACCATCTAATTGTGAAGCAGCATTAAAATAGATGAAGCCAAAAAAAGAAAGTAAAAACAAATTGGGTATGGTCTACAATGAGAATCTCAAACTAAGATGTCATTTACCTTCTGCCCTGATAATATCACAGGACAACCGATTGAATATAAATTATATAATGATTAGCATGCAGCAATACAATAGTAACAAAACATTCATGCATAAGCCCCCTTGGCTGCAAATGCATAAAGACATTTGCAATGCTTTTACTCTAGTAAATCCTGAATGGTAGAGGAACACAAACATGCAGATTAAAACAAAAATATTATTGTTTTCTCAAAATTGGGAATGGGGATGCACAATCCTTAACATCCATTCCCTAATGTTTAAAATTCAAAAAATAAATTGGATAATCTCACTGCAGAATTGACTTCTGCACTGGAAATATTAGTCAATAGACTGCCAATCAGCGAGGAGATGCACTGAAGATTGCACGGCTTATAATACCTGTTGCCTCAATATAACGCTCCACACACCTCGAAATGCAACTGCTTTCACTTCCACTCAGACTTGTACCAGGTTTGGTAACACACTTGGCAAAGCATTTTGTACGCAAAGTCTGCACAATAATAAACAACAAGAGATAACAACACATTTGCTGCAGAGTATATACAATCATAAAAAAAAACATGAAAAGACAAAGCATTTGTTATACAGAATCTGCTATTTAATGCAGTTGATGCAAAGAATTCTCAATCAAGAACATTTGGATTCATCAAAGTGAAAATAAAGCATATTTTGATCATTTTATAATTAATTATTTATTATCTGTTAGATAATACAAAATCTTATGGAAAGGACTTATCAGCTTTACTGAAATACATACAAATAATTCATAACTAGGTTACCAGGTATAGCACGAAAGAGTTTTAAGTAAAAGAACTCTTTCAGATTGTTTACTATTATTTGCAATTGTTTACCAATACTTGACCTATTATATTAAGCTAATCTTCTCTTGAGATTATTCACTAATATTCATGCAATGTATCAACATGTGATTTGTAAAATCATATGCATATTTAATCATGTAATTCTATAGTTCAAAAGGAGGCTCTTTGTTCATTGAGCATCATTTCTTATCAGGAGAAGCTCTCATTGGGTTTTTTGGAGTCTGATTCAGTGGTTAACTCTTTGTCATTGTCTAGCTTTTCTTTCAGCTTTCCAAAGATCAGGATCCTGGTTCAGAGAAAGGATGTATGGAAGAATAGTTTCAAATTAAAATTTGATTTTCAGAATTATGTAATAGTTTCTATGTGAGAGACACATTTTTGGCAGACTTATTTTTTAAGGAATAGGTTTAAATTAAAATTTGTTTTTCAGAATTATGAAAGTGTGTGTGTATGTGTGTGTGTGTGAGAGAGAGAGAGAGAGACTTATTTTTGAATTCTGAAGAGAATCGAGTAGTTTTATGATTGCTATTGTAAATGATTAACCTTCCCAACATATGATTGGTATGGTCTTCTTTCATATTTGTGATAGATAAGCTGATGATTTAATATTTGTGCACACCATAATTTGTTCAAAAATTTGAGGTATTTGTTAAGAAGATACAAGTTGTGAAGGGTGTGCATTTAAGGAGAACTAGCAACAAGACAAAAAGATCGGTCATCCCAGATACATTATAGCTTTATTGTACAGATACATTTCTAGTTGAATCTAACATCCCATTACATTTTGAGTTTTACATATACACCTTAAAAACTTGTTCATGTTGATTGGGATTTTGAGTAGTGTTACCTTTGGTGGGTAACACTAAGAAGATCAGATCAGAAGCAGGCGGGCATCTATCATCTGGAGTTAACTTCTCACTCAGAGACGATATACAGTATGAGAAACAACACGTCTTATTTTTCAGTTTGGGTCTTTTATGGAGCACAGGGGACATAGCAGTTGTTTTAGTTTGCAAATAATTGAGTATGTCTCGATCTGCAGACATGGTAAGTGGTACCTATGCATCATTGAGTTTGTTCTCAAATGCTGCTGTCAATCATAGTTCACAGACTCGGAGAGTTCTCAGAAAGCCCAAAAATTTTGAATCAGCAAGAACTAAACAAAACTATGCAAAAACGCAGCAAATTAGAAAGACCAAAATTTAAAATCTCTTAAATAAACATTTTTTTACCCATGTTTTTTCTTCATCAATAAAAACTCAAGAGTTAAACTTGTAAAAAGTTGCCTGTTGTGACTTTTTCACACCATTGCCACATTGCAAATGGGGGCCCCCTCTTTTCGCTTCGGCAGTCAGTAGTTGTTAGTTTTAGTTGTAGTTTGGCAATATTTCGAGGTCTTGAATGTTGATAAGGTTGAAATCTTGGGCAGGTTTGCGGTGCAAGTCAGGACCTTGTAGTGGATGAGGAGTAAATTGTAATCAATTGCAAGTCAAGTTTCAAAGACTTAGCCAAATTTCCTCAGCAACCTTAGTGAAGGAGCCCAAGAGGGGCAGGATTTCCACCCATTCCTTCGGGCTCAGAGCCCAAGCACACCCTCATTTCTGCCCTAAGGTTGCGGCTCCCAAACTCAAGGCGAGTGTGAAATCCGATCTACAAGGCAATAAAGATGAAAGGAGTTATGTGAAATTTAAAGTTGCCTTCGAACGAGATCTGATTGCCATGTCAAGTATGCAATCCTCAAACAGACCCTATACAAAGTGCAAATAAATGATGACAATTTTGAACTCAATGATGATAGAAACTTGAAAACAATAAGAAATCAGGGCAATGTGCAAAAAGATTGTCCAACACTTAGTAGAATTTTGGAGATGAACTTGGGATGGAGCCCAAGAGGGGCCTGATTTCCGCCCTCTTTTTGGGGCTCCAATCCCAAAAGGATGCTAATTTCCGCCCAACTTGTGGGGCTCCCAACTTTTGAATCTTAGACAAGGTGAACGTTGAATTGCTAAAACAAGGCAAACGCTCAAGGAATGACTTGAAAGGACGATCTAGTTGCTGTTAGAAAAATTGCAAAACACTTGGGTATCTTGATCTGATCGCCCCACTTTAGACAACAAACAAAACCCAGCAAACATGTGTAAGATTCCAAAATAATAATGAAGTCAATGTGCAATTTCAACTGAATAAGTCAAGAGCAAGGTATAAATTTGAAATATTTGCCAACACCTTGCAACTTTTTTTGAGTGGCCAGTAGGATTCCCGACCTACTTGGGGCTCCGAGCCCCAAGCAAGGTCAGATTTCCGACCTTGTTGGCGTTCCAAGCCCAACAACTTGTTGAATGCCGCCCAGCATTTGGGTGAAATCAGAAACGCCAAGCCCAAGTTCGATTGGTTTTTGGATAAATTCAAATGACATTTGACTTTGCCAGGATGAAAATCAAGATGAGGATCTATTTTGGAGTAAGTATAAACTCAGAATTGCAAAAAAATGGTAAAATCTCTGATCTGATCCCAAGCATTCCAAGTGGCATACAGTTTAAATCAAGTGATAAAGCCCAACACTTAGCAAATTATGAGTTTGATCCTGAGCAAGTGTTAATTTCCGCCCAAAGCTTGGAGTTCAAGCCCAAGACAACCCTGATTTCCACTCAAATGTTGGGGCTTAAGCCCAAGCAATCCCAAAATTCCGTCCAATTTCTTGGACTCTATTTAAGAGCTTCTAAAAACTCAATTCATATTAAAGCAAAATTTCAAGCATCCAAATCAGGTCAGCCAAAGAAAAGAGATAACAAATTTGCTAAAATCAATTGGATTGAAACAAGTCGGCCTATAGAAGGATGAATGCATTGCAAATTGATTAATTAAAGGTTAGGTTGGCCTCATAAACAATAGACATAACCTTTGCGATGAACGCCTATAAAGAAGGAATCCAAGACTTCATTTCAAATCAAATGCAATTAAATTCATACCCCAGCAAAATTATCAAAAGAGCAAGGCAGACCTGATAGGGAGACAAAATCAGAAGGGGATAAAAATCAGAAAATAAAACATTTGGGAAACTCAGAATTCCTTCAACATTTAGATCAGGCATGGGATATAACTGAGTTTGCAATAATAAAATAAGGAAAACAAATGATTTCCTAGGCATGTGCAAAGGGAAATTGAATGATTTGAACTTAGAAAATCAGAAATCAGAACTTAGATCAGAGGTAGCAGTTGTTTAATAATAATATCTAAGTTGCCGATGAGGATACGGATGCAAGAATCGGGTGCGCGGATGCGTCAAATTTTTTTTGGGGGGATGCGGATGCGTTTATATATATATATATATATATATATATATATGGTTCAAATAACTGGGAGGGCATGTTGGAGCCAATGGACCATCTCCTCCGTAGCGAGCTCATTAAATACGGAAAGCTCGTCCAATCCTGCTACGACGCCTTTGACTTCGATCCCTATTCAAAATATTGCGGCAGCTGCAAGTACAACCATAGGACCATGCTCCAAGATCTCGGCCTTTCTTACACCAACTACAAAATCCCAAAGTATCTCTGCACAACCTCCAACATTAATCTCCCCAATTTCTTCAAAAAGTCTCGGGCGGGGGAGAAAATATGGAGCAACTATGCCAATTGGTTGGAATCCGTGGCCGTGGCAGAGGATGAGTAGGAAATAAAGAGACTCGGGCGGCGCGACATCGTCATCGAAAGTACCAAGGGAGAAAAGTTGAGCATAACAATCACGGGCCACAACTTGGGCAGCACGCTCGCAACGTTGAGCGCGTATGACATTGCAGAGATGGGAATTAACAACGGGAATGAGAATGAGAAGATTCCAATCACCGTCTTCTCCTTCGCAAACCCGTGGGTGGGCAATTCTGCCTTCAAGGAGCGCCTGGAGCAGTTTGGGATAAAAATCCTGCGAGTGATGAATGCCCACGACGTAGTTCCAAAGGTTCCCAGAATTGTGTTCAATGAATATTTTCAATTAGTCACAGAATGGATCGAAAAGTTGTCGTGGAGTTATTCCCATGTGCCTGGGTGCCCTGTGGATGCCTGCCGGAAGCTCATCCCAGGCATCCGGATGCGTGTGGATGCCTCTGGGAGGCATCCCCACGCATCTGGATATCGGGATGAGCTTCTGGTAGGCACCCACAGGGCATCTGCCTCCGCTCCTGCTCCCACACGCATCCGCTTCCGCATCTAGCCCTATCCTGGATGCATCGGTATCTTAGAATAATATCAATGCATGGATTCATACAAATGCAACTTCGGGGTCAAGTTGAAATCATGTGATGCTTTATCATAATAATATCTTAATTTTGCTCATGTTTGCCATTTTACTAGCTAAACACAAGTGTTTTCATGTTTTGCAAGGAAATGAAAAAGTTCAAGCAAAAGAGGAGATCCAATATCAACATGGAGATGAACATTTCATGAGTATGGGTGATGTTCAAAGGTGAGCAATTTATAATTAGCACATCAAAATCAATGTGGGTGCATCGACAAGGCATTTGCAAATCCTTCATTGAGCAAGTGAAGAAAACCAGGATTATCGAAGTGCAAGTGCAATGGCGAAGTCAACAATCCTAAGGCTTGAGAGAGAAATCATGGCAACATCAAAGCAACATCAAAGAGAAGGCATCACAATGATCAATGTTGTACATCCAAATTTGTTGGAAACCTCCACCAAGGTTGATGATTGAATTGCGAATATACACACCTCATGAAATAAGGAAAGTCAAGATGCAAACAAGTTCAAGTAATGAAGAAAGATCAAGGCCAAGATATAAAGACATCAAGACAAGTACAATTTCAAGAACATTTCAATGAGAAGATTTCCAAGACAAGGAAGATGGAGAAGTGGAGTTGAAACAAGATAAGCATGTTGAGGTGGCACACCTTCATCTCCACTGTTCTAGTTGTTCCAAGTGGCATGAGGAATGCATTAAATGTTTTACCTCTATTGAATTTTCTCATTGGCCTATCCTTAAATGGATATGTATTTAAAAGCAATTCCCATCGGTCAGCATTTAATGCTTGTAAGCGGTAGTTGTAACTAACCCTAATTAGGGTTATTTGAAATACTCTGGGTCGTTGATCTTGAATCAATGTGAGTCATTCATTATACTTGAAGCCTCTATATAAGGCTTGCTCAAAACATTTGTAAGGGAGAGTTGAAAAATTGTTCCTAATTCATTATTGTTATCATGGTGAATACTTGTGAAGTTTCGGAATGTTGCATTGTTTCCTACATCTGTCACTTATAATAGACTTTGCTTATGTTAAATAGAAGTTTTAAGTAGTTTAAGTTGAGTAGCTAACTAGAAAATGAATAATATTTGTGTTGTTGAATCATGGTGAAACTTGTGTTCATACCTTTTGGTACTTGTTGATTGCAACTATGTAAAGTTGGTCTGAACCCCCATTGCAAGCACTTCATTTCAATTACTTATTGTTCATTGATTTGCATAGTTTATGGTTTTGATGAGCATAAGTGGTTTGAAAATCATACACACCCTTCGAAGATTGCACCCTCCTTAGCATAGTTGATTTGGCGAAGCAAGGACTAGTACAACATCAATATTATCTTGCATTAGTAGACTTAGAATTAGAAGTAGCTTAGATCTCTAAACCTTCATCTACTTTGCATTTTATTTCAAAACGTTTTCAGAAGTAGTTGATGCACCCAAATTGCCATATCATTCACACTTAGAAAGTCGATAGATCCTCCACAAAAAGGCTAACATAAGCCCCCAAGTGACTATCAGCAAATCACATCATAAAAATTGAGTTGTGTCCAACACCAAAGCTGCAAGTACGCAATGTAAACCTTGGGGTTGCTTTACTTGATCACACAATCATTTATATTGTTTAGCACTTAAAGCTTCCATGTTCAAGAGAGGATTAGATATTTGGTGTTTCACCTTGGAATACTAAGTGTTTTATCCTACACATTAAGGTGGTCACAAAACACACATCAACATCGCCCAGGGTTAAAAAAAAAAAATTAGAGTTTCGGCAACTCGGAGAGTACTCGTAGAATTTGCAAACTGCGTTGTGGATGATTAAGTTAGTCTCAATTCACAATTGATTGGTGGTTGTGTTAATGTAAATAACATATTTGCATGGGTACTCGTACCCATACCCCTGGAACACGTACCGGGTACTCATGGGGTACTCAGTGGAGAGCATCATAGCTAAGGACCTTGATTAAGATTTCTGATTTTTTTTCAATTTTTTGTTTGTGTATCAGCTTGTTGTTTATCAAGCTTATTTCAATATGTAATCACTAATCAGTTTGAAACTTTGATAAAATGATTGTATGACATTTCAATTTGTGTACTTAATCTTCAAAATTAATGTTTGATAGTAAACTTTATCATTGTTCTTGCTTTGAAAACTCAATGTCATTATATTTTCAGAATTTTTATAAATATTAAATTATATATTTAAAAAATGGCGTACCCAAACTACCCCCTGTCTCCTATTTTGAAAAATAGTCGTACTCGTACCTGTACCCGTCTCCGAAGTACCCAACTACCCNCCCCCCCCCCCCCCTCTCTCTCCGTGCAACCTTGGTAAATAATAAAGTTTGTCTCAACTCATAGGAAATCTCAATTCACAATTGCTTGGTGGTTGTGTTAATGTGAATAATAAGGTTTGTCTCAATTCATAGGAGTGGTATACTTGTAGATAATGAAGTATGTCTCAATTCCCACGGACTATCGGATATTCAGGATTTGCCTAGGCATGAGTAGTTTGGGGGTGTTCTGAAGATATTTGTTGGTTAGCCAAGACATTTTCCTGGACATTGAGCAGTTTAGGATCCATGGAGACTTGGAAAATGATGCTTCTACAGGTTTCCAATTAGACTGCTACAATCAATCCATGTTGTTTTTTCTCTTCTGCAGGTTTCCAATTGGACTGCTGGAGTCAATCCATGTTGTTTTTACTTTCTTTCTTTTTTGTAATGTTAACCTTGTTGAGGTGGGGACAGGTCGGTGGGGAGGATTTACATTTATAATAAAGTCACTTTACTGACTTAGGATTAGATTTAATAAATTAGTTTAATAAATAATATTTTGCGGAGTTGCGATTCTTATAAGTTGGTTGATCGGAAACAATGGCTTTATAACCGGGTTGATAGGAAACAATGCCTTTGGGAGATTTATTGATGGTGGATGCCGAATCTACAAACATTCTACATTCTACCTACGCCCGTATTTTGGTGGATATTGATGCTTCTAAGGGCTTACCTGCAGAGATAAAGCTTGTTTCTCCTAAGGGAAGCTGGATTCAGTCTTTGGATTATGAAGGAATCCCCTTTAGATGCCGAAGATGTTTCCAAACTGGTCATATTGCTGCCAAATGTAGTTTGGGTAAAACCAAGCACCCTGTTTCGTGGTGGAAAGGTACCTCTTTTCAGCACTACACGGTTGAGAAGAGCTCCTTTCAGCGGAGTTTTTCTCAGGTTGTTGCTCCAAATTCTTGTGTTGTTTCCCCTCTGTCCAATGCGGAAAAGGATATTCCCTTTGCGGAAGTTATTGGTGTCAACCAAGTTGTTGACTCGTCGTGTGTTGAGACTCCTCTTGCTGCCTCTGGCAATGAGCGGGTTTCAGGTCGTGCTGGCTATGATTCGCGTGCTGTTGTAGGCTCTACAGATGCTGCCTCGGTTTAGACTGTTGATGTTGTCCTTTTGGGTGTTGCAGCTGCTGCTCCTGTCCAGATTGTTGATGTTGTCTCTAAATCAGCTGTCCTGTTTGCTGATGCTGTGGGTTCTGCTGTCCCTGTTTCTCCAAGGGGGGAAATAGGGTATGGTGGTAATGCTGTCCCTATCCCAGCTGTGAAAGTTGGTGTGGCTAGCCTTGTTTCTCAGGCTTTTGCGGGCTCTTCTGTTAATTCTTTGGCTTGGCAGAATGCAGTTGAGAAGGTGGAGGATAGATGGACAACAATTAAAGGAAAGAAATTAAAGTCTTCCATGCCTTCTTTTGATATGAACTTGCGTTCACATAAGAGTGGGCTTAAATGTAAATCTTGAATGCCCTTTGTTGTGGTTTGTTAGTCTGGTCTCTGTTTCTTTTTGGGGGAACTATTGTTTGTTCCCTTTGGCTTGTTAGGTGGTGCTTCACAGTAGTTCTATTGTTCTCTTAATGCTCTATCTTTCGCTGATTTTGTAAAAGGTTACGGGTCCTTTCAAAACCTGTTTTTACTTGATCAAAACAATGGCTTTATAAGCCATTCAATTGTACTATGAAAATATCCAAATGAACTCACAAATCAATATATCATTTTATGTTATTCTATTTGCAACAATAATTGATTTAATTTTCATTGTGTTTGATCGCCATTTTTTTAACATAGCCAAGGGTATTCCATTGTCACATTTGTAAGACAAAATAGATTGGGGAGTTGATTTTCTAGTGTGGTCCCTATTTTTGTAGGAATGCTAGATTTTTACACCAGACACTGGCATTTTGGGTTCAAATCCATAGAAGAGATACCTACAGCAATGCTTCTGCAGATCTAGCTACATCTTTTTTTCTCATAAACCTTGGAATGAATGTGTTTTCAGAATGACAGTTTATGGGAAGATATATTAGCCAAGCTAAATCTTCAGGAGTAAAAGACTCCCTGAAACCATGCAAGGATATGCATGGAATCAGAGCTTAATAAACCCCCTGAAAAAAAATCTCACCACCAAAGCAGGCAAAGTCAAGAATGGATACAACCTCTCAGCTACATATTCTATGTCACAGGGTTCGCCAAATTTGACCCATGAAGTTTAAAATTCAAGAAACTAAAGAGTCTTTAAAAATCATTTTGACTTATCCTAAAATTCGTATGGAAAAGGCTTTCGAATTATTTTTATGCTGTTTAGGTTCAGCTACAGAACTGCGAATACTCTAGGTTCATCCAAAATCCAGCCCACATTTCCCAGATAGCATACCACATTTGAACAGACCGGATAAATTGACACGTGAAAGTCATAGTCATCTTCAATGCAAGTGATGATAACAACAATAAAACCCAGTTAAATGCATAGCAGAAAGCAAAGAGCAGCCATGTATATTTCAGAGCAAGTTAAGATGCAAGTTCCAACTGCAGGGTTGTGCACATCTTTTTTTCTGCTTTAGAGGAAGGGATACTGCCATGAGTTTCATTGTCCCATATATACCACTTCAGCAAAGATGACTATTTAAAGTGAAATCTCAGTTTCGTTGCCATTCCCTTCTTTGTCCATAGTTATGTATGACAGAAATTTATAAATTATATTTATATGTGCATTATTTCACCTTTTCAGTCATTCTGTTTGACCCCTACATTAACATCACTTTCTCTATTCATGTTTTTCATTGTTTACATATATTATAAATTATATTTATATATTAATACACATATTGCTTATTGATATCTTTGTGTAAATATTGTTTTTTTGTGTTTTATATGCATTATAGATTTTCTCAAAAATGCCAAGTGTCCCCAAAATGGCCCACAATGCAAGGAAACATCTATGATACAGTAGGTGACACCTGGGAAATCCTTTATCCACCTTGTGGTCATCCAGGCATCCCAAACAGAAAAGAGATATTTTGGATTTTTTTTAAATACTTAAATTTATAGAAAAGATCATTTTAGAAGGGGATGGGCATCCCACGAGTCCCATTGCCCCTTATCCAACCCTGAATGCCTGAACAATGAAAAGTAAAGCATAAGCATTTTTATTATCTTGTCCCTGCCAACAATGAGGTTCCTGGTTTTATCATTGTGATTTCTCAGGGCAGCAACTTAAATTGAACACATTCATGCTTGCTAATTTCAACAACAGGCACACAGTGCTTTCAAAGAGGGAGGGTTCCAATTTGCAAGACATTTCCAGGCATTAAGGAAGGCTCTACAATATTTTTAATTTTTTTCATGGCAATCAGTTTTATTTTTCTTTTTCTTTAAATAAAATTTAAGTTCATTTATGTTTTTCTCAGTTTGCTTTCACTCAATATTGCAGTTGTACAGCACTCACAACCTCCGGAACATTTCTTTCAACTTTCATCTTTGACAGTTTAAAAATCAATACTGATGATAATGAAATGGATAATGAAGAAGAGAACCCAAGAGGAATTGAAGGGAACACTGAGGGTTCACATTCTTCTGATAATCCAAACACAAGTGCTTTTGCAACAACAACAAACCCTTTGTCCTCTTCAAAAGTTTGCACAAGGCCCAGTCATCTCCAAAAAGCCCTTCCTGCAATTTGCCATTATTCTAAGCAATAAATTAGGTTAAAAAGCAAGAGGCAGAAAGCATTGGTTTTGTCAGGTCTGGAAAAGTGACTTTTATGGAAGTTATTGTAGGTTCCGACATCATTTATTAGGTGAGATGTTAGAGTTTGTGGAGATACAAACGAATGGAAATAGCAAAGTTAGTTGGTGAGGGGGGAAAAACTAATTATAGACATGCACCCAAACAATTTCCATCTATTGACAAGTATTCCAATATATCAGCTAGAGAGGGGCTTATGATGGAGGAGAAAAGCCACATCTACTGCAGGAGGGAAAAATACAATAGTGAGATCATAGATGATTGAATTTGCAACATAAGCAAGCCAACAATTTGATGGCAAAAAAAATTTATGCCCGTGCCATCCCATTTCAAGAGCAAGACCTTATTTGAAAGAGATGTTAAGAAATGCAACTCCAGTCAGACCCACCTATGCAGTCCATGGAAAATACAGATTGCATAACTCCTTCCTTGATAAACCATTCAAAGGTGAACATATAACGGAGAAGATAAGATAACATGGATTAAGAATGGTTGTTCTATTGTCATGGATGGTAATAGGCCAACACTGGGGGAAGGAATAAACTAGGTTCAGCTTGGTCTAAATGTCAATCCGGGGATCATAAGCTTGCAAAAGGTATCATGGAAATCTGCACAAGGGATAAAAGTAGCGAACAGAGTGAGGATGAAATGCAGCTAGAAAATAAACCTACTGCAAATTAAAATAATTCTGGCAACGGAACTGTCAATTCCTGGTGACAGGAGCTACACAAACAAAAACTTAAAACAAATTACAGAATTCATAGAATCCAAAGCACAGGAATAAAACTCAAATCAACAACATACTTAATTCACACAGAAATAGATAACTTAAGCAAATATCAACTACAGAATTATGGCAACAGAAATACCAATCCAGAATAAAACAAAACAGAATAATCACACACACCTTGCAGAAAAATAAAATGTTTACACTCATTCGGCAGCTGCAGAGGGGCGCCCTTCCTTCCAGCAAACCAATTGAAGAAGACAAAATTACAGAATTTCTGAAATCGGTTCAAGCAATATTTCATTGGAAATAATATTGGTTTTGTACATTCTTTCCTACCCCATCTGTATTACATGTGACTGCTTATATAGCTTTGATGCATCAACAGATTCTTAAAAAATAACATTGCAGTTCATAATCTGTGGTGGAGGTAAATTCATTAGTTAAGAACTATTAGTATGGCCCGCGGCCAATATTTCATAACATTCTTAACTGATTCCTAACAATATGCTAAGTGTTGCTGATGTTAAGAAAAACACCAGAAATAAACCATGACATTGAAAGGATCTCCACATTTGTAGAAGACTTGTTATTGGTAAATGACGTGGAGAGTAAATATACTGCTGTATAGCTGGTGGTTGAAGTGTCCAACGCTCGTGAAATATCAGAATAGAGATACAGGCAGAACACTCTTGTTTGAACTAGGAAATAAGTTGTCACGTAATTATGATGAATAGAGTCCACCGTGGCAGACAGTTGCATGATAGGAAGGTGACAGGAGATTCTCATTAACATGCTGCAATATATATTTTCTTGATATGTTGGAAGCAATATTAGTAAGCAGAATCTGTTTTTATCACATATTTTATCCAAATGGTATATTAAATATTACTTATATATATATATATATATATATATATGATCATCTGCAATGTAGAATGGTAAAATGGTAGGATATGGAAATGTAATGTGGGAATGGGTATGAAGGCGTATAAAACTGGCTAAAATATGGCACAAAGTAGAACATAATTGGCTCTTATAAGATGGGTGGACTAATATTTGACATTGGCCACTCTAATATTATTGTTACATGTCTTGTTCAGAGATACTATTCTTATAGCTGTTGATTGCTCTAAAAAACATAAGGATGTTGACTACCAGTTTGGTGTGTTGAAAGAGGCCACTGAGGAGGTTGTGTCTTCTTCTAATGTTGTTCAAGTTATGATTAATTCAACTCACATTTGCAAGTTGGCTGGCTTGATGGTTGAAGTTACTTATAAACACACTTTTTGGGCTCCATGTGTACCTATCTTGAACCATAGTTGAAAACCTCTAAGCGCATTCACAAAACCAAATGTCAAAAAAAACTCAGGAAAAGCTAAGGCATAAGTTTCATAAATGACTCACCACACATTTTGCAAGAAAAAAAAGAGATCCTTGCCAAAAAATGATCATGACTAACGAAACTAAAAAATTCAACATTTAAAAAATGTAAGGCACTAAAAAACCTAATGCAATTTTCATTTTTCACAGCATCTACTCTTCTATAGGTGGCAGCATTTGGATTTTATGGCAAGATTGTGAGACTTAAGGCTGCAAATACATTGTTTACGATGTTTAAGGCTTGCCTTTGGATTTTGGCAGGTATACATAAATGGCTAAATAATCAACATTGATGATAAATGTAGTATGAATAATGATATTTTGGTAGGTATACATAAATGGCTAAATAATCACTACTGATGATAAATGTAGTATGAATAGTGATGACGTAAGAATTGTAATTATTTGGACTTTTAGACGATATGGATATTGATAATAAATGCAAACATTATACTACATTATGTTGAAATTAGTAATATAACTGAACTGTGCTTTATGCTATTTCCCCTTTTAACTTTGCTTGCAATTTATGATTTGTAATTTCTATTGATATTAAAATTTGAAAATCATATGTATAGAAAATTTGAAATTGAAATTCAGTCTATGATGTATATAGAACTCTAATTTTGGTCTATATATAAACAAAATCGGCCATGGGTTCCCTATGCTCAATAATTGAGGGGCTTTGAAAACTGTTTTTTTAAAATCATGTATTTTTAATATTTGATAAATTTGTCGAGTTGTTGTCAAGCTAAATAATGTATTTTGACAGGTATACATAAATGGCTAAATAATCACTACTGATGATAAATGTAGTATGAATAGTGATGACGTAAGAATTGTAATTATTTGGATTTTTAGAAGATATAGATATTGATGATAAATGCAAACATTATACTACATTATGTTGAAATTAGTAGGATTTTTAGAAGATATGGATATTGATGATAAATGCAAACATTATACTACATTATGTTGAAATTAGTAATATAACTGAACTGTGATTTATGCTATTTTTCCTTTTAACTTTACCTGCCATTTATGATTTGTAATTTCTATTGATATTAAAATTTGAAATTCATATGTATAGAAAATTTGAACTTGAAATTCAGTCCATGATGTATATAGAACTCTAATTTTGGTCTATATATAAAGAAAATCGGCCATGGGTTCCATATACTCAATAATTGAAGGGCTTTGAAAACTATTTTTTAAAAATCATGTATTTTTAATATTTGATAAATTTGTCAAGTTGTTGTCAAGCTTTTCGCTAAGTTTTCACTGAGACCCAATTTTTTATTATTTTTTGGGTCAGTCAAGTAATTGTCAGAGTTCGAGCTTCAGCTATTCTTTGAACAATGCCTTGACAAGCATCAAAAAACAGGTTGGGTGAAGAAAGCAATGTTCAAAGCTAGAGAGATTAAAAAGTTTGCTTGTAACCACCACCTCTCACTTGCATTATTCCAATTATTTTTTAAGAAAGAATTCTTCGATTGAAACTTAATATATTAACTATATAGAGCTGGAGGCCTAGCTCAATTGGCAAGACCTTCCTGTGGTAAAGCACGAGGTCACGAGGTCTAGTCTCACCCCAGCCCACGTGCTACAGGAGGATGTGTAACACCAGCATCACCGGTCATGTTAAAAAGTTTACCAGGCACACTGCAGTTTATAGGGGGTACTAAACCCAACTCTCTCTCTCTCTCTCTCTCTCTCTCTCTCTCTATATATATATATATATATATCGTTGTTTGTGGAGAGTAGAAGAAGTGGGCTAAATCAAAAATAGAACAAGGGAATAAGGTGAGAAAAAAGTTGCTTGATAAAAGAAAAAATAGTTAAAATTCTTGAGCTTTGTTTTTGTTTTTAATTTACTCTTTATTTAAATATTAACATTCTAAATTTTTTAACTGTGATTTGCAAATATATTTACTTGTTGGAGTGATCAAGTATGCAGACACAAACTCTCCCAACCTTGGAATCTTGGATAGATTGATAAGACTTTTACTAGCATGCTTGCTGAATAAGGCAATTACTTCATGCCAAAGATCCTAGATTACAATTTAATGAAGAGCGTATAGGGCCTATTGTCACAAAGTGGTGGAACATAATGAGCAACCCTCTTTATATGGCTGCCTATGCTCTTAATCCTAAGTGGTATGCAGCTAGCACTGGCCGAGTTCTTCCTTTTAAGGATGGTGAGGTAATGCAAGGATTTGTGAATGTCCTTTGTAAAATGTATAGCACTAGTGATGCAATTATATTTCAACAGTAGTGGCTTCAATTTTCTGATTTTCAAACTCCTGTATTCAACAAACCAGAGGCCAGAACGGATAGGGTTGCTATTGCACAAAAAAATCATATTGGATGGTTGAAATTTCATGGGACGATCACACAAAATCTGAATCAACTTGCTATTTGCCTACTCTTAGAAAAGAATCGGTCAACCTATAGCTTCATCCACTGGGTCAAGAGGAGTAGGTTTATCTCTTGACAAGTAGAGAAGCTAGTTGCACTTCAAGATTGGCAAACTCCTAAATATCGACAAATTCCAATGACATGTCGGGGTGTCGAACCTGAAGATATCAAGTAAATTGCTAATGAGGAGGCGCAACCAATATTGGTTGGGCTTCCAATGGACAAGCTATAGCTTGGGCTAGATTCAAAGAGCTCTTTTGACATTGATAGCGTAGATGAGGCATAGTTGTACTTAGTAGTAGTACTATACTTTTATGCTGCTGTGTTTCAAAAACTTTGAGACTGAAGTTTGAACAGCAAAATCAAAAATGTCTTAATTTCTTATTGCTTCTATAATGCTGTCATTGTCAGCGATATACAATTAGCTATAAACCTGAATTGTGATATATTTATCGCTGTTATACTATTGTCACTGCCATCACCATCCTAATTTTTAATTTTTTATTAATTACTGCTGCCGTCTTAATGATATAATTGTTGTCCTACCATCTTAATGATATGAACAGTTGTCACTCGATATATTTATTGATTGCTACTATACTTCTGTCCATAGATGGAGCACTCGCCGAGTGGGTGAGTACTCGCCGAGTTTTTCAAGCTCGCAAGTCAAACCCAGAAAAACTCGCAACTCGGCAGTCGCCGAGTTTTACTGAAAAACTCGCCCGCATTTTTCTGGGCGCTGCTAAAGGCAGCAGACGTCTTTTTTTTTTTCATTTTGTGTTTGCTGCTGCTGTTTTTGGGTGAGAGTGACAAGTTTTTGCTCTTTGAGCCCTTGCTAGGTGATTGAATCGTATTGGAGGCGGATTTGAGCGGGGATTGAAGGTGGATTTCAACCGATTTTTAAAGAAAAATCACATTCACAAGTAGGTTTTCTGAATTCGTTTTTTTTTTTTTTAAAAACATTATATTCTTTTTATGTTGTTTCTAAATGAATACAAAATCATTCCTAAGTAGTTAGAAATGATTTTGTATTATTAGAAGAAGATTGAACACTAATTTTTACATGTTTTGTTGAATCTATCACTATTTTTTTAAACCCTAGCTTGTTTTAACTTTTTTTAAACTTTGAAAGTTTGAAATTTGAATGATTTGTAGACTCTACTCTAAAAGACTAAAAATATTGAAAGTTTTGAAGTTGAAACTAATTTAGATAGTTTCCAACTTTGTTTAATAATTTAAATTTTGTGTTTTTATTTTGTATGTGTAGGGCAACATGGCAAGTGCACAAGAAGTGTGGCCACTTACACCATGCCCTTCTGGATATATAGGCACCCGGCCTAAAAATGCTAGAGATAAAACATGGAGGTATGCCTATGAAGCACCAGATGAGTCTGGGAAGGTGATTTGCATAAGGTGTGAGAGAGTAATTTCTGGAGGCATAAACCACCTCAAATACCACCTTGCAAGCATTAGGAAACATGATGCTAATCCATGTGAGAAAAATACGGAAGAGATAAAAAGATTTGTCAATTCCATACTTGCAGCCGGGGAAGAGAAAAAATTGCATAGGGAGAGGTAAAGATTAGCTGCGAGGGCAGTGTAATGTTCCGGATTAGTGATGTTATATTATATTAAATAATTAATAATTAAATATTAGTTATTCCGAAGTAGTTACATTCGGGAATCCTTTCCCTTATATTGGATGGTCGAGAGAAGGATGGGGAGTGATATATATTGGTGAAGGTGAACGCAAGTATGGACGAAACTATTCCTTTCGTCAGATAGATATCTGGCCTAGTGGAGTTGAAGGGAGA
>MU227872.1:45734-85980 GCA_018584345.1 Thuja plicata | reverse complement strand
TATTAATAAGTGATATTTAATTTAGTTTTGAGGTGAAATATGGAAACTAAATATTTATTCTTTTTACTAATATGCCAGGTAGAATCCTCCAAGAGAGGCACCCCACTCTTTTTTGGACACCTTGTGCTGCACATGTCCTTGACCTTCTTTTGGAGGACATAGGAAAACTTGATTGGGTGACTCGAATTGTGGGAGATGCAAGACAGATCACAAAGTATATCTACAATCACCCTTGGGTTCTTAGTTTGATGAGAGAGCACACTAATGGGAGAGATTTGGTCAAACCCGCTGCCACAAGGTTTGCAACAATTTTCTTGACGTTGCAAAGCATTCTTACTACATTGGCTTCTTTGAAACAACTATTTGTGAGTCAACAATGGCTTGACTCAAATTATTCAAAGAAGGCTGAAGGAGAGGCTATCGCGCAAATAGTCTTTGACAACAATTTTTTGCAAAAGGCTTCTGAGATTGTGAAGGTAACTTCAAAACTATAATTTTTAATTAATCTTGATTGAAGTCTCATTATTAATTTGTAACTTACTAAGTAACTTCATTAATTAATCTTTTTGTAAACTAATTTGTATTTTTCAAATTTCAATTGTAGGTGTCTGAGCCCCTGGTTAGAGTTTTGCGCTTAGTTGATGGGGATCAAACCCCAGTGGGGTATCTTTATGAGGCCATGGATAGGGCCAAAGAGTCTATAAGAAATTACTACAAGGGGGATAGACTCAAATATGATCCCTTTTGGGCAATTATTGATAAGAGGTGGAACAATTAGCTCCACCAACCCATTCATGCAGTAGGGTACTTCCTCAATCCCCGTTTTAGGTACGATGATTCTTATTCAGATTTTACTAAGACTTGATTTCACTTTGTTTTTTTAGGTTGTGTACAAAGACTTGATTTCACGTTGTCTTTGTTTCAACTTTCAGGCAGGATGATTCTTTTTCAGATCCTAATGGAGAGGTCATGGAGGGCCTCTCTCGATGCATTCAGAGGATGATACTCAGTGATGCGGAGAGATACTGTATTGTGGCCGAACAACAAATGTATGTGGAATCAAGGGGTAATTTATTCTCTTTAGACTTGTCAAAGAGAGCAAGAGGCACTCAAACCCCAGGTAAAAATTAAAACATTCGCAATTTTGTCATTTGACAAATTGTGTTTTCGCTTTTCTCTTTGCTTTCTAACTTCTTAATATTTTATTTTGCAGATGAGTGGTGGCAAAGTTCAGGTGCAAGCACCCCAAATCTAAAGAAATTTGCTCTCAGAATCTTATGCCAGCCCTGTAGCTCATCCCATTGTGAGCGCAATTGGAGCTTATTTGAGTCCATCCACACAGAAGAGAAGCAAGTTGTCCCAAAAACGCCTCAATGACCTTGTCTATGTGCAATAGAATGTTAAGTTGCGCATAAGAAAGGCAAAAGAAGCACCAGTTGGTCCAATTGATTTGGACGATATAGATCCTTACAGTGATTGGACGGCACAGGAGCAGCCTCCATTGTTTACAGAGGATGACATCGCAGATTTGGAGAGGCAGGCTATGGAGGAGGAAGAGGGTGGATTTGGTGTCACATTGGATGACATTGAGGAGTCAGATGGGGACTCAGATGAGGAGTCATTGCCAGTGCGAGGAGCTACATCCAGGATGGAGGGCGAGCCACACGCATCATCAGAGATACCGAGCGAGGAGACGCAATCACGTGGACGCCCAGTGCTGGGTTCTAGTTCTACTACTAGGACTAGACCCTCTACTGCCTCTCCCACATTTGCTAGTAGAGCTGGGAAGAGGAAGATTTAATTTTAATTTGTAGTTACTTCTAGTTTTACAGAAACTCAAACTATTTAGTACTATTTTGCTTCTAGGCTTCTAGCCATCAGCATTCTACATGAGAATGCGATTTTGTACCCAATTTGCATTTATATATATCTAAACTCAACTTGTTTCTTTTGTGTTCTTATTAATTAACTCATTGGATGCATCTTCTCATTGAATTTTGCAAAAAAATTGCATTTCTAATTAAAATTAAGTTGTTTTTTAAGTTCCCGAATTTTTTGTCGAGTTTTTCCCGATTTTTTTTTTCAGGCCTTGGCGAGTTTTAGCCAAGTGAGAGTCTTGCAACTTTTCCTTTTGTCACTGTCTTTATTTTGATGTCATTATAGTTCAACTTGTAGAAATTTGAGTAGCCCTCTCTATGTGTGTGTGCATAGCCACCACCCCTCCACCATCCCCAAAAAATGGCCCCTAGAGAGCCGTTCCAAGGGATTCTAAAAGGAAGCAAGGCACTCCCTTTAGAATCACACCTAACATCTAAAGTTGATGCAGCTCGCATAGTAGAAAGAAAGTGCTAGGGCATTTCAGTAGAAGTGGTAAGTTGTGAGAAACAGAGTCTGACAGGTCTATCCACGAATATGTGTGAAATAGCAATTTCCAAAGGTCATTTTGAGCAAATCTCCCATTCCGACTATAGGATGTCCAACCTATGGGATTATTATCCCTAAAGACATTGTGCAAGGATCTTCATTGAAGTATGACAGCATCAAATAGATAAAGGCCTAGGCACCATTGTCCATATATCTAAAGAAAGTAGAGAGAGCAATGCTTGAGTCCCTATTGAGAAAATGGTATCCCCCCAAATCTCATGGTAAATGGGGCATATGAAAAATAAAATGCTCCTCAATCTACACCTCTTGGAATAAGAAAAGATGAAAAGTTTGTCCACACCAAAGAATGTGATAGATTCAACACCAAAGAATGTGTTCACAATAAACTCCTCAATTATTATTAGATCCAAAAGAGATGTGATTTAATTAATTCTCTTCTTCTGTTTTGTTAAATCTATTAAATTAACACACATCATGGTAATGTCAGATAAGCAATATAGGCAAATTCAACACTAGCGATGCTACAATTTTCTTGCCTTGAAATCTTATTATTCAGTGTTATTATTATCACCTAGTAAATATCAACATCAGATTATTTGAGACATTGTCATTTCATCATTTATGAGATTCACTTTAATTTTAGTATTAATATATTAACATCACTCTTTTTAACATTGATATATATTAACTCTTTTAATAACATTATTACATTACTAGTATTATCAACCTTAATAGGATTGACATATATTCATTCAATAATGTTCTAATATTAAATTATTATACTTTTTTTTTGTTGCGCCAAAGGTATCACCACATTGATATATATTAACTCTTTTAATAACATTCTTACATTACTAGTATTATCAACCTTAATAGGATTGACATATATTCATTCAATAATGTTCTAATATTAAATTGTTATACTTTTTTTTGTTGCGCCAGAGGTATCACCGCGACCCAGCCCAGCACCCAACCAACCTTACCTTGGTCTTACTTACTGCCAAGTTGGGATCAGGAGGGGGCGAGCTGGGGCCAAACTAATCCTCTGGGAATGTACCAAGTCGCCTGCAAGCCACGTGCATCGGGTGAGTCCAGGCTTTGGAGTTGAACTCAAGACCACTTGGGAGCAAACTAAAGGCCCAAGCCAACTCTGCAACCCATGCAGGCTAATGTTATACTTATTACTGAGGTTAATATTTTATGTCACCAAATATAACACCAATAACTTTATAATTATTCTCCATGATAGTGCCTACCAACCTAGTTAAAGGACATTAATGTTTTGGGTGGTGTCTTTAGTTGCATAACAACAAATAATATCATAAGAGTTGAAGGTTATAGTGTTGACTCTTTTTTTTATGGTGATGTGTTCTACTAGCATTAATAACTTTATTATCATATTTCCTTTATTCTACTAATCAAACCAAATTCATTTACTTGTATATTATATTGAGTTATATTAGGAAATCGCTTAATGTAACCATCAATATAGTATCACTACTATTGTTGTCTCATTATTTATTCATTTGTTAATTTTTTTCCTTTAATTCTAAAAACTTAAATATCTAATTATTTTTGTGTGGGTTTGGTGACATGTCTTAGTGGTAATGTACAACGTAATTCTTGTTTCACTAATTAAAGCCCTACCAAATATCTTTTATTCATATTGTAAGTATTGCAAGATGTTAGCATATATATTTACATTTCACTCAATCAACAGTGATGCATTATTTAAATTCTGCATCATGTTAAATGTCATCCCTTCCCACTCTTGTGGACCACAATTTCAAAGTCGTCTAACCATATTATCCCTCATTGATTGACTATTATCATTTTTTTTATTTTAATTCTTTTTTTTACAGTTAATTGTTTCCACCTCAAAGTCTTTAGAATCACTTTCACTGAATCTCGTTAAATTATATATGAAACTCATATCTTTATTTTTTGTTAAGACTTATTCTGTTAAGGCGTCTTAGGTTATTACACATATAATTCATCAGTGCCTATAAGCGAATGTGTGTGGCATGAGACGGTTCTTTTTCTTCTGAACCATTGACTAAGGAGTCCATGGATCAATCCTAGCCGTTCATTGGGAGATGAGGTCAACAATCACGAAGTGAAACCCCGAACCTAAATTCCTTATCCTTCTTTCATTGTATTTTTTCCTCCCGCTCTCAGTCTGCGAGGATATGTAGGCAGCTAGGGTTCTACGGAGGCTTCAATCAGAGAGAGATGTGCATGAGTACCCTTGTTTTATTATGTGGAAGTGTAGATTTGGTAGTGTGGGTATGAGTACCCTAGTTTGTATTAAAAATGTGCAGGATAGTTGTGTGGGTATGAGTACCCTTGAAGTTGTTTGGAGAATGAAGAAGAGATGTTTGGAGAATGAAGAAGAGATGTTTGAAGTTTATATATGCTGGTTTTTGCACTAGTCTCCCCTTGTGCATGTCCACCTCTCAATCCAATGAAAGATTTCATGAGAAATTCATAGTGTTTCAACCTTTGGAAGGGACCTTTGGTTGATTTTATCAATGCTATATTATGTGTGTGGCATGTGTGTACCCAGTTCCTTAGGAAGTCTCCTAGCTTGTTGGTGGGCCCAATATTGGTCCTATGGTTGGGAGGTGAGCATCCCATGGCCTATTGGAAAAGCCTTGCTTTTTACACAGGTGGAGGAGGGTCTAAAGATGTTGCAGTTTAAAGAAAACTAAGTTTTGCCTACTCTTGAGCTGCTGAAGTGCTCCAAACAATTATTTGTTGTGTCGCTAAGTATTGAGAGTTTGTTTGGATGACATACTATCTAGCAAAGGGAGGAATAGTTGGCTGTAAATACCTCCTCCTATGAACTGGATTAATTCTGCTTAAATCTGCTTGCATGCCATCTTATGAGAGCTCAAACTGCATATGTTTTGTCTGCACTTTTAGAAAGTATGGAGACCTTCATTTGTATGCAACTAGCATAAATGAGTGACAGTAAAATGTATGCATCTGGAATGTAAAAAGAAAAATAGTGATTAAGCTTAATTATGATTTGGCAAAATTTTAAGCATTACAAGATGTGACACTAGTTTAATTAATTTATCTAATCATTCATCTAATGTAATAAACCCCAATTAATCAATTAATGATTCCTACCTTTCTTTAAACGTAATTAATAAAATTACACTTGTTTATTTATTTAATTAATTAAATCAGCCCTTCTTCTAAAGCTCTGATCTTAATTGAATAAACCACATTTACAAAATTAAATCAAACATTCCCTCGACAATCTATCATTAATTAAATATATAAATAACATTTATTTAATTCATCTAAAATCCCCATCATCATCAGTAGAATAAACATATCAGATATAGTCAACTAGTTAATCATTTGCACACTCCACCACTTTGTTTAAAATGAACAAAGTCAATCTAGCACAAGGCTCCAAAATGACCCTTTGTCAATCCTCAACCTCAATAAAAATTGACAAAATTTCCCCCCCTCCATATCTTTCTAGTGTTTGCCCCAATCATGTGCACCAATCGCCTACTCATCCCAAATTTGTAAATTAACCATTCCTCAAGCTATGGTCAAGGGTAAAAAATGGAAACAAGTTAAGTTTGTTCTATTAGAATGAGGAAACAAGTTAAGTTTGTGCCATAAAGGTTTGTTTTGGTAAGAAGCTTGTTCACTTTTCATCATTTGTTCACCTCCCTTTGCTCAATCAAAGGCGAAACTAGGTATAGAATAGGAAATTTATTTATACTTTGTTCTCTATTGTATTGCTATATATTTTATAGTATACACAAGCTCAAGATATATTCAAGGACCTTTTGCCAACTTTCTTCTATTAATAGTTATTAGGTTGCCTCCAGGGATCTTCAATGTGCTTTAAAATAATAGTTGTCAAAAACATCCATCTATATTAAGGTGGCTTTACGCATTTTCAATTGATATTTGACAAATTTTGGGCCCTAATTCAAAGAATTCCATAAGTGAAAGATTTTTGTATTATTTTATATTCTTACTACTTCCCACAATCTCTCCAAGAATCCTGAAGATCAGTAAATCTCTCTCCCTCTCTTACATGCCTCAAAAAAATTGAATGAAGTAACCATGTAAATTGATATCAATCACTAGCACAAACATTACATTCACCACAAGGACAACAATAGATATCATGTTCTCCTCCAAGTCTCACTTGTTTGCAAGGACTAGTAAAGATTTTAGG
The DNA here is from genome assembly GCA_018584345.1 of Thuja plicata. Classification (NCBI taxonomy): domain Eukaryota; kingdom Viridiplantae; phylum Streptophyta; class Pinopsida; order Cupressales; family Cupressaceae; genus Thuja; species Thuja plicata. The sequence goes on along the minus strand of MU227872.1, from coordinate 79,382 downwards.
ACAAAATCCACCAATGCTTATTTACTCATCGCAACTACTATGCTAAAAATGAATACAACATGCATCAAGAGAAAAATGGCAAATACCATATTCCAATTTTGGGCCCAGACTGTGGGCAATGTCTAATCAGATATTTACTCCATCAGCATTATCCATTGTTTGACCTGTCTGAGGCACCTAGCTGCTATGTTTTCACAAATATTATATTCATTAAGGGGAAAAAACAAATATAATATTATCCTCCAAGTCTCAATTATGTACAATGTCTATGCATGAACTTTAGCCAAATACCTTACATGCTTATACAACAATTTCTAAGTTTATAACTCATCCTATTCACCATGCTAATACAAACACTATTTTCCAAAGGAAAGACAATTGCTGTCATATTTTGCTCCAACTCTCGATTGCGACATCTAGCTAAGCTCTTAATCCAAAGCACCCATCAATGTACATTTCTTGACTCATCAAATTATTAGGATAATACAAACATTACATTCACCAAAGGCAAAAATTGTAAAGTATGTACTTCAATGATAGGAACACATACAGCTAATTCACCTTCACACAAGAGATCAATATTACATCAGAAAAATAGCTATCAATATATTATAGCTCTGTAGATATAGACAAGCGCAAGAGAGTTAGCACCAATAAGGAGCGAGGGTAGGTACAACTACCTACCAACTATCGACACAAAATACTAAATGAAGGTAAACAATATATATTAATAAAGTTTACCTACAACCTGTTGGTTCCCAAAACCGCAGATTGGAAATCCAAAAGCTTTGCCAATTCTCCTATAGTATTGCTTCAATCAGTCTTGGCCAACGAATATGAATAATCTTATTCCCCTGCACTCTAGGGTTTGCTAAACCCAGGTGGGTAAAACCTTCACCCCAAACACGAAGGTGTTTTTCTATAACGAATTTAAACTTTCTTGATTTCTCAGGATGGCAAATCTTCCCTGAGTCTAATCAGAATAAGAATATTTGATTCTTATTTAGTATTTGAATATTATGAATGCTTTGTAATTGAATTTGTATTTGTGTATTGGGAAAATGCTTTGGGTGCGAGATAATATATTTCACAAGGATGAAATGAAAGAACTTCAATGCTCATACAACTGTAAAAAACATTCTTTGAGGAGATACACAGGCCAGTCCCTTATCCAACTAATTGGGCAGAATGTAGTCAAGCTTTGTTTGAACCTTCATGTACACTCTGCAATTCAATTTTAGATTCCTTCCCCCATGTCATCAAAGATGAATTGATAATAATATTTGTTTCAGGTCTAAATGAATTTTAATTCCTTGGCAGAAAACCAATTAGACAAGGATTTGTATAAATGAGAGCTTTGTATACAACCCTTGATACTCGAGAACTAATATTAAAAACTTCAATTTTCCGACATCTAACAGTAAAGAGAAAACTTTGTGTAACGAAAATGCAAAGGACCAATCCAATCAAAAACAGCGAACTTACTTCTTCTATCTTGGACAGGAAACAGATTTTCTTTGTATTAATCAAAAAGTGAATACAATTCATTTACATTTTAGTTGCAGTCACCATCCATGCTATCTTCCTACAGTACCATCTTCCTCCTTTTCTTCTCTGTTATTTTTTATATATATCTTTGATTACATTTTACACCACATATATATGTGGATGAATGGTTTTCACACCCCCTTAGGGGGCAGAGACACCACCTTATGCTAAATATAAAAACTTCTTTTGAAAAAACTAATCAACAAATTAACGAATAACTACCTATCTTTCGGATTTGGCTCTGGTCGAAAATCCAAAATACATTGTACAAACATAATATTTTTACTGGAGATAGGAAATTTTATTTTCCGAACTAGGTCTATTTTAGATTGTTAAATTTCGATCATTTTCATCCTCTAGCGACATCATGTTTGTAGCATGTCGAACTTACAGCATCTCTGAAATCTTTGCTCACAGAATTTTGATTGTTCCTGTCACAAAACTTCCTTCTTTATAATTTATTCAATTTAATGCACATTAATTTCAATACTCCTTACGAGACATCTAAAATGTGTGAAAATCTTGTCAGCAAACTTCAACTAGTAACTCGGCCAACTATTTAATACTCACTTTTCGCCATTTCGCGACTCATTAAAATGCCCTCTGCAAAATAGCGAAACATCGATGTTTCACTATCCTTCTCAATGATACCAGCGAAATAGTGAAAATTTGCTATTTCACTGTCTTATAATATGATACTTGCAAAATAGCGAAAAGTCGTTGTTTCGCTAACTGTGTTTTTTGTCCCCGCGAAATAGCGAAAATGGTTCCTTTTGAACGTTTCCAAGGTGATCTCATATTTTGACCTCTTCAATACACTTTTGCGTTTGAAACATTAATGTCAACAGGTAATTTTGATGCTTCTAAATGGAAAAAATTAATGCTCCAACAATGGCTCTTTCTAGGGATGTATACTCCTTGTGAGTATAGCGAGAATTCAGTTATCTCTGGAAGAAGAGACCAAGTGCCAATCAATTGGGTTATAGTCATTGTGTAGAAATCACATCATATATCATTTGGTAGTCCCAAGCTACCAAAATGCAAAAGCAATATTTGCCTTTGTCAAAAATCTTGTTTTCATCACATTCCATTGACATCAATCTGAAAATAATACTGAGATATGTCTAATAAAATATGTTGATACTTTCCCTCAACCAACTGGACTTGCTCTCTTTGATAATAGGTATCTTCAAATTATACACATACTCCTTGTAATAGGTTCCCTTATCATATAGTCCACAGACATAAACATTACAACATCCTATGCTATCAAATTTTCTATTGTGCATAGATATTTTCATTTCTGAATTAGAATGACATCATGATTTAGTCCTATCAAAGGGATTGATACAAAATTTTAAACCTTTATATCTTGAAAATCCATGAATTCAGTGTGATTATCACTACTCTGATTATGACAACTTTGCAAATGCACACCCTCTTTATGAAAGTCTAAAACTTCCACCACTGCTGAAGCCATTATAGTATTAGAGTCTAAAACATCACTTATTTTATTGATTGCATCTTCTGATAACATTTCCATGCTTTCAAAATTGTGTTGTTCATCTTCAAAACAAGGTACACTGCTCTAGCTTTCCTCTGGATTTTCTGATGTTTCATCATGAAAAAGATCTTGAAGAAGATTGAAATTACCTTTAGGTTTTCCTTCTTTTATATGTTGATCAGATTGCATGTATTCATTAAATGCATCATCCTTTTGAGTATCATCATGTGCTTCATCAACCAGGCAAATATCTTCATTATCTGTAGAAATTTCCTCCTCTCGCATGTGTATTGATTCACTAGTCTGTTTGTTTTGGTGGACTGAGAAAAAATTTGCACCATTTCTCTGAACATGTTTCTAATATTCAATGTCTAATAAATATAAAACCTCTTCTGCACTAAGGAGACCCTCCCCATTACCATCATAATCACTAATATGCATTTCCATACAAATCTCACCATGTATGAAATCTTATTCATTTTTATCTATTTTAACACATGTGTCATCATGGTTCTCAAGTATGGATGCTTCTTTATTTTCTATATGACTAGGACATTCATCTTCCTTATTTAAATTTGAAACATCACTGGATTCTTCTTCTAAAAAGCTTTCATATATAATTTTGAGAAGAAGTCTTACCTAAGGATTATAATAAATCCCTAATTCATGCATTTTATCTGGTAATGAAGGTTTTATATCCACAAGTATTTCTTTATAGATGTTAAACATCCTCATGAATACTTGTGCTGCGGTTTCATCTTCATATCTCCTTATATTCATAAACTCATCCAAGGAAGACATATAGGATTCCTTTTCTATAATACAATTCTAATTGTTATTTAGTATGGAGCATGCATTCTCCTTTTCCTCATCCCTTTTCACGTCTACTTCCATTTCACATGTCCTATCTACACACGAATTACTGCTTTCCTTTGCCTTCTCTTCTCTGATGAATTCTCTCAGTGTATCAAGAAATGCATGCTTGAGTATCTGGGATATGTAACCACATCCGGGGTTATCATTCTCTTCGTATCTGATGAAAGAAGAATCTGCACAAAGCTCCAAATCCACAGTGCGATACTGAGATTCTTCTTGTGTGTACAAATACTCACCTTCTTCAACTATGCCATGAAACTCATCTAAAAACCATCGCTCGACCTCCCTCCATGATGAGATGCTTTGTGTAGGAAGAGATTCATATGCTCTTCTCGCATAATCCTTTAAACTCCTGACAAATAATTTCATCACCTAATCCTCTGTATTAATCTCATGATCCTTTATAAATGTATAAAATGCATCCACGTGCTCAAGTACTGATTCATCCCATTCCCCATGAAACTTTGGTACTAGTTGTGAAAGTGTAGGGGATAACTTATTAGGAATACATTGAAATCTTCTAAGATCCAACAGCCTTATGCCATCGGGAACAAATGGTCTTCTCTGAAACGGCTGTTTATTTTGGTACATTATGAATATCTGAATTCGTAATAACTTCTTTCTTTATACATTAGGTTCTTATCAATAAAGTCGCCACCTCTTTCAAAGAGGAAAACTTTAATTATCTCCTTTTGGATCTTCTCCCTCAGTAGTCGCTGACTGAAATGTTTTACTGAATAGAGTTGCCACCTCTCTTTTAGCAAAATATTGTTTGTTGGTCTCCTGGCTTCTTCCTTCCAGCAAAGTAAACTTTTATCATCAAAGATTCTGGAAAACTTATTACCATTCCCTAGTAGAGTCGCCAATCTATAGTTCCCAAAACCGCAGATTGGAAATCCAAGAGTTTTGTCAATTCTCCTATAGGTTTGCTTCAATCAGTCTTGGCCAACGAACAGGAATAATCTTATTCACCTGTACTCTAGGCTTCGCTAAACCTAGGTGGGTAGAACCTTCACCCTAAACACAAAGGTCTTTTTCTATAGCGAATTTAAACTTTCTTGATTTCTTAGGATGGCAAATGTTACCTGAGTCTAATCAGAATAAGAATATTTGATTCTTATTTAGTGTTTGAATATTATGAATGCTTTGTAATTGAATTTGCATTTGTGTATAAGGAAAATGCTTTGGGTACAAGATAATATATTTCACAAGGATGAAATGAAACAACTTCAATGCTCATACAACTGTTAAAAACCTTCTTTGAGGAGATACACAGGCCAGTCCCTTATCCAACTAATTGGGCGCAATGTAGTCAAGCTTTGTTTGAACCCTCATGAACGCTCTGCAATTCAATTTTAGATTCCCTCCCCCATGTCATCAAAGATGAATTGATAATAATATTTGTTTTAGTCTAAATGAATTTTAATTCCGTGGCAGGAAACCAATTAGAAAAGGATTTGTATAGATGAGAGCTTCGTATACAACCCTTGATACTCGAAAACTAATATTAAAAACTTCACTTTTCTGACATCTAACAGTAAAGAGAAAACTTTGTGTAATTGAAAATGCAAAGGACCAATCCAATCAAAAACAACGAACTTACTTCTTCAATCTTGGACAGGAAACAAATTTTCTTTGTATTAATCAAAAAATGAATACAATTCATTTACAGTTTAGTTGCAGTCACCATCCATGTTATCTTCCTACAGTACCATCTTCCTCCTTTTTCTTATATGTTATTTTTTATATATATCTTTGATTATATTTTACACCACATATATATGTGGATGAATGGTTTCCACACCCCTTTAGGGGGAAGAGACACCACCTTATGCTAAAATTAAAAGCTTCTTTTGAAAAAACTATTCAACAAATTAACTAATAACTACCTATCTTTCAGATTTGGCTTTGGTCGAAAATCCAAAACAGATTGTACAAACATAATATCTTTATTGGAGATAGGAAATTTGATTTTCCGAACTGGGTATGTTTTAGGTTGTTAAATTTTGATCATTTTCATCCTCTGGCGACATCATGTTTGCAGCATGTAGAAATTACAGCATCTTTGAAATCTTTGCTCACAGAATTTTGATTGTTCCTGTCACAAAGCTTCCTTCTTTATAATCTATTCAATTTAATGCTCATTAATTTCAATACTCCTTACGAGACATTTCAAAAGTGTGAAAATCCTGTCAGCAAACTTCAACTAGTAACTCAGCCAACTTCTATTTAATACTCACTTTTCGCCATTTCGCGACTTATTAAAATGCCCTCCGCAAAATAGCGAAAAAGCGTTACTTCGCTATCCTTCTCAATGATACCAGCGAAATAGTGAAAAATTGCTATTTCGCTGCCTTGTAATATGATACTTGCGAAATAGCGAAAAGTCGTTGTTTCGCTACCAGTGTTTTTTGTCCCCGCGAAATAGCGAAAAATGGTTCCTTTTGAATGTTTCCAAGGTGATATCATATTTTGACCTCTTCAATACACTTTTGCCTTTGAAACATTAATGTCATCAGGTAAATTTGATGCTTCTAAATGAAAAGAATTAATGCTCCAACAGTGGCTCTTTATGGGGACGTATACTCCTTGTGAGTATAGTGAGAATTCAGTTATCTCCGGAAGAAGCAGACCAAGTGCCAATCAATTAGGTTATAGAGTCACTCTGTAGAAATCACATCATATATAATTTGGTAGCCCCAGGCTACCAAAATGCAAAAGCAATATTTGCCTCTGTCAAAAATCTTGTTTTCATCACATTCCATTGACAATCAATCTGAAAATAATACTACGATATGTCTGATAAAATATGTTGATACTTTCCCTCAACCAACTGGACTTGCTCTCTTTGATGATAGGTATCTTCAAATTATACGCATACTCCTTGTAATATCTTCCCTTATCATATAGTCCACAGACATATAAATTACAACATCCTATGTTATCAAATTTTCTATTGTGCATAGATATTTTCATTTTTGAATTAGAATGACATCCTCATTTAGTCCTATCAAAGGGATTGATACAAAATTTTAAACCTTTATATCCTTGAAAATCCATGAATTCAGTGTCATTGTCACTATGATTATGACAACTTTGCAAAAGCACACCCTCTTTATGAAAGTCTAAAACATCCACCACCGCTGAATCCATTATAGTATTAGAGTCTGAAACATCACTTATTTTATTGATTGCATCTTCTGATAATATTTCCATGCTTTTAACATTGTGTTGTTCATCTTCAAAACAAGGTACATTGCTCTAGCTTTCCTCTAGATTTTCTGATGTTTCATCATGAAAAAGATCTTGAAGAAGATTAAAATTACCTTTAGGTTTATCTTCTTTTATATGCTGATCAGATTGCATGTATTCATTAAATGCATCATCCTTTTGAGTGTCATCATCTGCTTCATCGACCATGCCAATATCTTCATTATCTGCAGAAATTTCCTCCTCTCGCATGTGTATCAATTCACTAGTTTGTTTGTTCTGGTGGACTGAGAAAAAATTTGCACCATTTCTCTGAACATGTTTCTAATATTCAATGTCTAATAAATCTGAAAGCTCTTTTGCACTAAGGAGACCCTCCACATTACCATCATAATCACTGATATGCATTGCCATACAAATCTCAACATGTATGAAATCTTCTTCATTTTTATCTATTTTAACACGTGTCATCATGGTTCTCAAGTATGGATGCTTCTTTATTTTCTACATGACTAGTGCATTCATCTTCCTTATTTAAATTGGAAACATCACTAGATTCTTCTTCTAAAACGCCTTTGTATATAATTTTGAGAAGAAGTCTTACCTGAGGATTATAATAAATCCCTAATTCATGCATTTTATCTAGTAATGAAGGTTTTATATCCACTGGTGTTTCTTTATAGATGTTAAACATCCTCATGAATACTTGTGCTGCAGTTTCATCTTCATATCTCCTTATATTCATAAACTCATCCAAGGAAGACATATAGGATTCCTTTTCTATAATGCAATTCTAATTGTTTTCTAGTATATGGAGCATGCATTCTCCTTTTCCTCATCCCTTTTCACATCTACATCCATTTTACATGTCCTATATACACACGAATTACTGCTTTACTTTACCTTCTCTGATGAATTCTCTCATTGTACCAAGAAATGCACGCTTGATTATCTGGGATATGTAACCACATCTGGGGTTATCATTCTCTTCGTATCTACTAAAAGAAGAATCTGCACAAAGCTCTGAATCCATAGTATGATACTGAGATTCTTCTTGTGTATACAAATACTCATCCTCTTCAACTATGCCATGAAACACATCTAAAAACCATTGATCGAACTCTTTCCACGATGAGATGCTTTGTGTAGGAAGAGATTCATATGCTTTTCTTGCATATTCCTTTAAAGTCCTAACAAACAATTTCATCACCTGATCTCCTGCATGAATCTCATAATCTTCTATAAATGTGTAAAATGCATCCAAATGGTCAAATGTTGATTCATCCCATTCCCCATGAAACTTTGGTACAAGTTGTGAAAGTTTAGAGAATAACTTATTAGGAATAGATTGAAATCTTCTGAGATCCAACGGCTAATGTCGTTCGAAACAAATGGTTTTCTCTGAAACGACTGTTTATTTTGGTACATTCTAATTATCTGAATTTGTAGTAGCTTCTTTCTTTATACATTAGGTTCTTGTCAATAGAGTCGTCACCTCTTTCAAAGAGGAAAACTTTACTTATCTCCTTTTGGATCTTTTCCCTCAGTAAAGTCACTTACTGAAAAATTTTGTTGAATAATAGAGTCACCACGTTCTTGTTAGAAGGAAAATCTTTGTTGTCTTCTGAATTCTTTCTCCCAATAGAGTTTGTCTTTATCAACAAAAATTCTAAAAATTGTTCTGACAACAACTCCCGAGCAGAGTCGCCAATCTGTTGGTTCCCAAAACCGCAAATTGGAAATCCAAGAGCTTTTGCCAAATCTCCTAGATTGCTTCAATCAATCTTGGCCAACGAACAAGAATAATCTTATTCCCCTACACTTTAGGCTTTGCTAAACCTAGGTGGGTAAAACCCTCACCCCAAACGCAAAGGTGTTTTTCTATGGCAAATTTAAACTTTCTTGATTTCTCAGGATGGCAAATGATCCCTGAATCTAATCAAAATAAGAATATTTGATTCTTATTTAGTGTTTGAATATTATGAATGCTTTGTAATTGAATTTGTATTTGTGTATAAGGAAAATGTTTTGGGTACAAGATAATATATTTCACAAGGATGAAATGAAAGAACTTCAATGCTCATACAACTGTAAAAAACCTTCTTTGAGGAGATACATAGGCCAATCCCTTATCCAACTAATTGGGCGGAATGTAGTCAAGCTTTCTTTGAACCCTCGTGTACACTTTGCAATTCAGTTTTAGATTCTCTCCCCAATGACATCAAGGATGAAGTGATAATAATATTTGTTTTAGTCTAAATGAATTTTAATTCCTTGGCAGGAAACCAATTAGACAAGGATTTGTATAGATGAGAGCTTCATATACAACCCTTGATACTCGAAAATTAATATTAAAAAACTTCAATTTTTTGACATCTAACAGTAAAGAGAAAACTCTGTGTAACTAAAAATGTAGAGGACCAATCCAATCAAAAACAACGAACTTACTTCTTCAATCTTGGACAGGAAACAGATTTTCTTTGTATTAATCAAAAAAGTGAATACAATTGATTTACATTTTAGTTGCAATCACCATCCATGTTATCTTCCTACAGTACCATCTTCCTCCTTTTTCTTATCTTATATTTTGTATATATTTGATTACATTTTACACCACATACATATGCGGATGAATGGTTTTCACACCCCTTAAGGGTGAAGAGACACCACCTTATGCTAAAATTAAAAACTTCTTTTGAAAAAACTAATCAATAAATTAACTAATAACTACCTATCTTTCGGATTTGGCTTTGGTCGAAAATCCAAAATAGATTGTACGAACATAAGATTTTGACTAGAGATAGGAAATTTGATTTTCAGAACTGGGTTTGTTTTATATTGTTAAATTTCGATCATTTTCATCCTCTGGCGACATCATTTTTGCAGCATGTCAAAATTACAGCATCTCTGAAATCTTTGCTCACAGAATTTTGATTGCTCTTTTTGTCATTTTGCAACTCATTAAAATGCCCTCCGAGAAATAGCGAAAAATCGTTGTTTCGCTATCCTTCTCAATGATACAAACGAAATAGTGAAAAATCGCTATTTCGCTGCCTTGTAATATGATACTTGCAAAATAGCGAAAAGTCGTTGTTTCACTGCCTGTATTTTTTGTCCCTACGAAATACGAAAAATGGTTCATTTTGAATGTTTCCAAGGTGATCTCATATTTTGACCTCTTCAATACACTTTTGCCTTTGAAACATTAATGTCAACAAGTAAATTTGATGCTTCTGAATGGAAAAAATTAATGCTCCAACACTACCTAGGAATATGATGTGCCTAAGCTAAACTTACACTATGAGTAAATACTAATTTACTCCAACACCCCCCTAAGTGTAACTTAGGCAAGATTGTTATGCAATATGAAAGCAAGATGCAACGTGAGTCCCAGTTTCAAAACCATTTTAGGTCACCCATGTACAAGGCAAATGCAATGCAATGAATCTCTCACAAAGTGGAGAAAACGGAGAAAACCACATGGGAGAAAACTCTTCTTCAAAAATAGGAAAGAAACAATATGGATAGAAATTGATAGGAAAATGAAGCCAAATGTAGGATGATCATGTCTCTGAAATCTACTCACGTGTTACCAAGACCTTGGAAGATGAAGACACAAACCAACCAGGAACATACCCATAGTAAAAGGTGACAAACAAGGAACCAATTGAAACTAAATGTGAACAAGCTCCAAAGATAAAGATGAAGTGATGTCATATGTGTCATAATAATCATCAAATAGGAGAGATAACCCCTCAAATTGGTCTTCCAAATCTGAAATGTGAGACACCACAAACAATGAACCAATATCTGGCAAATAGGAATCCCAAATAGGAAGACAAACAGATACTTGATGATCAAGAATAATGGAAGTCTCAAGTGAAAATGAAGGTTGATCAACTATCTCTACCAATGAATAAGGAACCTTTGAAGCAATTGCAACCTTATCTAAATTTTCAAAAGCCTCCAAAGGATCACAAACATGGATCATCTTTTCTGAAAAATGAAGAGGCAAATTTGAATCGAAAAGAGGATCATTGAGAGATGGTGATGCATCATAATCTCCAGAGTCCGTATAACTCTCGAATGTGAGACCAAATAACACGAGGGCACTCAAAATGAATAAATGACTCCAAAAGATCATCATCTACATGATCAAAAAAAACTCTAAAGTTTTTAGCCCCGTAGCCTTTCCAAACAATATTCTCACAAGGCATGCCAAGAATAGGAACAAGATAATACAAATACAGCAATAAATGACGCTCACTAAGATGAGTGAGGTTAAAATCACTCCATTGCCTATAGTTCCCCTTCTCCAAGATAAAAGAAAAACCCATGTGCAACCCTAGTTATTTTTCAAATACACAAAGATGTTGCCATCACATAGAAAGTGTAGAAACCTCCCAAATGTAATTAAATTGACGAAATAAAAATTTGGGAAATTTTAAACACCAAAAAAAGATCTTCAAGTGATAAGGAAGTAACTAAAAATCTTCAACTGAAGACTTGGAGGCCCAATTAGGGTCGATGATTGATATATTTGGCAGATGAATCGTGCCAATTAACACAAGGTACCTCAGTTAATGACTGCTCAAAACTCAAGTCAAACGGCCAGGGACTCCAAGTGGGTCCAAGAGCAACAACACCAAGACCACATAAACGACACCACGCTGTCTGTGAAGGAAGGAGAAAGGTTTGTGTGAGCCCAAGCTCACAACCAATGTTGTGTGAGAAGAGGCTTTTAAAACCTAAAAAACTTCCAATTACTAGCGAATATGGGATAAAATGTCCCATGAAGATACTCTGTTGCTAATGAAAAACAAATGTCAATGCCTCTCAAATCAAAAGTATTTACTTCTATGTCAACCTCGGGAACACTATTGAGATGATTATAAGTGTGCAATAGCTCTACTTATATAGCCAAAAGTATAAGTGTACAATAGCTCTACTTATATAGCCAAAAGTGAGAGAGAGAGCGCCAATAAGGTGCGAGCATAGGCGCAACTACCTGCCAACTACCAGCACAAAATACTAAATACACGTTGAGAGTAAAATATTAATTAAGTTTACCTACTACCTAGGAATATGATATGCCTAAGTTAAACTTAAGCTATGAGTAAATATTAATTTACTCCAACAAAAATCAAAATCATATTCTCATTCGAGTGACAATTTTGTGCAATGTCTCTCGTTAACAGGCATTCTTGGATTAATCCAACTACAAAAGATAAAAATGTGGCGTGGTCAACTCCAAAAGAGGTTTGGATTAAGATTAACGTTGATGGAGCATCAAAAGGGAATCCAAAACCGTCTGGTGTTGAATGTGCAACTTGAGATTGGAAGGGTAATATTCTACTAATGGGAGCTCAAACGCTTGTGGAGGTGATAAACAATGAGGCAAAAGAGAAAGCAACTTTGCTTGTTGTCAATTTGGGGGTAAAATGAAAGTTGAAAAATTGAATCTAGAAGGTGACTCCCAAATAATCATAGATGCAATAATAAATGGGACATCACAAGTTTGGAAAACCAACAAAATAATAACAACATTAATTTGTGCCAATTTGGCAACTTTTGAGGATTTTAAAGTCACTCGTGTATACCATTCTTGCAATGAGGTGGCAAACACATTGTCCAAATCGGCAATAACACTAAATTGCAGCAATGATGGCATAGTATGAGAGTATTTTTGAGATTTGCCACTGGAGAAGGTTTTGTACGATGGAGCATATACACTACACGAAAAATTGAGAATCTGCAAGCTTTGATGGAAAAGGTATTGAATGTTGCCATGACTCGGCCTACCACCCACCATGTGAATTGCAAAAGGCACATTTTGCTAGCGAGCAATCATATCTTTGGCCATCTTAAAGTGAGATTAGAAAGGGCCCAAATCATTTGCATTTGTAGTGTTCTCTATTTTTTGGCAAAGTGTGGGTGAGGATATTTGTAGAGTGAAGGAGATTGCAATGGAGAAGCCTTTGCAAAGTGTTGAGCCAATGAACAGAAGAACTAAGTGGTGGGGAGATTGAGAGAATGGGGGCCTATATATGTTGCAAACCACAAAGCCGCAATAGACATTCCTTGGCAAAATCACTGACGAGAGGCTAAAAATGTCTTCAACATCGACGACCCCATGTTCTTGCAAATGCTAAAAATGTTTTTTGGTGATGAGGTGATGAGGATGGAGCACACGTATTTCACAAACACCGACATTGCCTCTCTACTCATGGCTTGGCGTCTGCAATTTGGGAGTAAAGATGAGACCAAGTGGATTATGAACACTGTAAGAGATGGATGGTGCTAGGCATGGAGGCATTTATTGCCATGGCCATACCAAGGAACGGAATAGAGGCAAGAGGCAGTGAATGGATTCACTCTACAAATTAAGTTACCGACTCGGGTGCGGATGCGGATGCGGGTGCGCAGATGCGGGAAAAAATTTTTGGGGGGGATGCGCGTGCATTTGGATGCGATTTTATATATATATATGCAAAGAAATGCAAGAAATATAAACAAATAAATAAATAACAAGATTTAGTAATAGACAAATAATAAATTAAAATATAATAAATAAATAATACTATTAAAATATAAGAATAAATAAATTATATTATAAATAAATATATTGTTGACATATTAATATATGAATACACTTTATATATTCACCCAATTAATTATATATTTAATATAATTGATGATGCTTATATTTGATACTAAATATTGATAAAATTAGTAATTACTAATTATTATCAAATGTATTATTTATATCGATATTCAGAAGGAAGTCATCGAGTCAATTAATCAAATTACTATTAATCCTTTCCGAGTATTGTTTGATTAAGGTCATTCCAGGAGACACCGTAGAGAGGACGTGGCTCTTGACGGGATACACAAGCATAATTTGCTCTTCCATTTGAGGGGGGGAGAAAGAAATAGGAAATTCACAGATAATAGGGTAAATTCACCTGTGTAGAGATTCAGTAACAAGCCACACGAGAATAGATGAACGACACTCATGGAACATGAAGAGAAAGACTATAGGTATGGGGAATTGAGGGGGCGGAAGCAGTCAGCAAACGATATCCAGCGTGCAATCTAGAGAAGGATACAACAAGCAACCACAAGACAGAGTTGTTTTCATTGTTAGCACTCAAAAATATGAGAGGACAGCAACTACATGGTATATGTTGCCCCCGGATGCCCTGTGGGTGCCACCCGGAAGCGCATCCCAGGCGCCCGGATGCTTCTGGATGCTTCCAGAAGCATCCGGGCGCCTGGGATGCGCTTCTGGGTGGCACCCACAAGCTTCCAAAAGCATCCAAGCACCTGGGATGCGCTTCCGGGTGGCACCCACAGGGCATCTATGTCAGCACCCACATCTGCATCAAGCCCAAAACAGCACACATCGGTAACTAAGTCTGCATCGATAACTACACTGGACAAGGAGGAACAACAAGGTCAAGGGCAGGTAGGTTGGCTCCATATTACAAATTGTTTTATTTAAAAGAGTGAGAAGCAAAATAGGATGCAAATGTATCAAAAGAGCATATGTTGTAAAATGCAGATTCACCAAAGATGACAAGTGTGAGACCCGACAAGCCAAAAAAATCAAGTCAAGTATTTGGCTTTTGAAAATTTTGATCCATTTTGCTTGATTGTCCTTTTTTGTTAAATATTGTTGATATATAAACTCATATATAGTGTAATTCTATATAAAGGATGGAGACGCTAAAACAGCTCAAAATGTACATGGGTCTTATAAGATACGATTGTATAGTTGAAAAAAGTGGTAAAGCCACCTTTTTGTAACATGTTTCAAAATATAATATATAATACAAAAAACTTTTTAGCAATCAAAAAAAAAAAGTTTTGTGCAATGTCTATTTAAGCTCTCTCAAAGAGCAGGGGGCTTGGCTTGATTAGTGAGAGCTTTTTGTTATGAAGCACGAGGTTATGTGGTTCAGTCTCCCCTCAGGCCACGTGGTACCAGAGGACATGTTGCGCTAGCTTCACCAGTCACATTAAAAAGTTTATCTGGCGCATTGCAATTTATAGGGGGTGCAATACTTGCTTCTTGTAGTCTCAATAAAAAGCTCTCTCACCGTGCTTATCGTAAGGAAAGGAAAGGAAAGGAGCATTTATAGTCCAAAATACCAACCATCTATTTTTGCATCTAAATATGGTGACAGTAGTATGGGACTACCAGCCATATATAGTCCAAAATACCAGCCATCTGTTTTTTGGTCTAAATATGGTGACAATAATATGGGACTACCTCATACTACTAACGGGAGACACCTAACTATGCTACAAATGAGGCATACATACCTCACCATTCAATGGGATTTCAACTTGTGACCTCTCTTTCAAGAGCACAAATTCTACACCACTAGGCCAACTCAGGCTGTATAATTTCTGACTAATTGCAAGTTCCTATTCTAGATTGCTACCACAAACATTTTTTCTTCAAGGGAAAAACAATATATATCATGCTCGCCATCAATCCACTTGTCCACAGTATTACTATTAATTAAGCTTTTAAGCAAAAAAAACCCACAACTATTATTGCACATTTTCTCTCTTGTTTAACCAAAACAATGTCAAACAATAGCATACCACATACATCAAAAACACGGACATGGGTGTCTAAAAAATATTAGCAGGCCCGAATATGATTTTGAGCTCGTAAGGCATCTGGCTCGAATGTGCTAGCCCACACTTTCATGGGTGCCTAAACTCAAATTTAGAAAATTTCCAGCCGGGAATACGCACCGATCACCAGATACCAGGTAAAACTAATCTTTGCAATAAACCTGATTACAGGAGTAAATGTCAAAGCCGTGCAACCTGTAAAACCTGAGCAAACATGTGGGACTGCATACCCAGCTGGGTGAAGGCCAAACAAAATAAGAGGACGTTATACGAGGAAAAACTAGAGGATACGCTTACTCACTAGCACAGGAAATGAAGTTCGTCGCAACAACCTTTCTGGCATAAATTCCACATACAATTGCTAAAATGAACTGGGCATTTCCCTGTACCCTAAGAAACGAAAAATTTGGAAAACCTGGCTCTGGGAATAATATTGGGCCCGATTCATGAAACACTAAACCAATATTCGCAGCAGGGGGCTCAAAGCTATGTTGGCCATGAGTGCTTGATATCATGAAAAAAGTATCGTTAGAACAAATACCCTTATCCTTATAACAAATACTATTTAAAGAAGGATTAAATTTAGCAAAAGATAAAGACAGGTTTTATCAGCATTGGGTGTAGTCTACTTTATAGAAAATACCTCGAGAAATTCTTCGGCATATGCCTGGGCAATCTGAGTCTTCAGCTGGTCCATTAAGTGTTCATTGGAAGCGCTTGAAGAAGAGTTCGGCGAAGGGGATGAAAATGGATCCATCTCTCTCTCTCTATTGCCTTGGATTTCGCTGCTGCTTCAGTTTAGTAATGTCTAAAACACCAAACCTTACAAAAACCCTACACACCGCTCTCGGCTTATTTCAAGCTTCAGACGATGTAATGCAATAGATCGCTTTGGAAGAATTGTCTTGTGTAATAAAATTAATGCGGTTAGTACACACAATTAATCTAAGATTAAAGATAACTATTGTTATAAATACACAAAAATTCTCTCATACATACATGTATTTAGCTTTAAAATTGATAATGAAAATAGGGTTATTAATGTTTTTGGACTGATTCATTGTTTTTACTTTTAGAAAAGTAATTTTCTCAATCCAATCCCAATTTTAAATTCTACTAATAAAACTTTGTGGTTCGAATTTGGGCATTATGGATTTGATTCTAATTATCATAAATTTAATTTTCAAGCTAGTAGCTATGTAAAATTGATCTCACAAAATATATATTTGAAAATTTATTCACCTTCATTTATAGGTAGCTAAACTTGTATGGGTGATGTTTAGGGATAGTATTTTGTTAACTTATTAATGAATGGATTATCTTGAGCCAAACCCCTTGGCAATTGAAATTAAATAGTGATGAGCAATATTGAACATAATACATATAGACATGTAAATGGCATATATGATGATGAAGTAGATTTAATTTTTTATTGTCTTACAAATTGAAGTGTGCTTTCGTGAATTTATCTTCTTATTGTATTACTCTATTTTTTGGATGTTGTTTATGTTAGAGTAATTAGTTGTTTTACTTAACTATTAAATCATTATTGATTTATTTATTAAGTCATGCATTATCTCTAGTTCACTTAAGCTAAACTTTAGGCATCTAATAATTAATTATTATCATGCAACTTAGGTTTCTTCACCTTCTAGTGTTCAATCTCTTTATAAGGATTGATCTCTTTGTATTTGATTATTCCCTCTCTAAATGAATATTTTGTCTTTTAGATCATTCTGAGTTTTGTCTCCAAGCTTTGCTTTTGTAACAGGTTATTTTGCATGCAGTGGATCTTGGTGGTTGAATTCTATGAATTCTAACATGGTATGCCTTGTTGTTACAACTCGTTCTTGAGTTTTAGAAATTTTTGGAGCTCCAAAGGTTTCAAGTTTTTTCAGCGATTTTTGTATGGTTTTAAAGGGAATTCCTTTTTTGGAGCACTTTGAGTGCAAACCGACCTCGCGGTTGAGCTCAAAAGGCCCAAAAACCCCTATTTCCATATAAGGTAAGTCCATTTTGGCCAAAGCTGCATTCTGAGGCAAAACAAATTGCCTATTTTGCCCTGACACATTTTTCGAGAAAAAAATTAAAAATATATTTTTTAAAATTAATTTTTTTTATTTTTTGCGTTAAATAAAAACCTAATCGGTATTTTCAAGAAAGGCGTCACCGTCACTGAACCATCATTTAGTGGGAGTACTCTCTACACCCACCGCACGCTTGGACTTGGAGACTTTGTCGCCCGTCGGCCACCTTGGAGACTTTGTTGGCTACCTTGGAGACTTCGTCGCCCGCCGGCCACCTTGGAGACTCCGTTAGCTACCTTGGAGACTTCGCTGCCACCTTGAAGACTCCGTCGGTCACCTTGACATCTCCGCCGCCACTGCCACCCACAGCATGACCACTGCCCTACGACTGCTCATCCCCCACCTCCAAGCGTTGTGGTCACATTGGTGACCAGGAGCTCTGGCTCCTAGCACCCTATGCATGCCATACACCCAGGGGCAAAATTTTGTAAGCCCTAGGGGCTATAAAAAAAATTAGAGCCCTTTCAACCCAGAGGTGGTTTTTTCGCTCTATCTAGAGCAAACGGAGGTCAATTTTTGACTTCCTTATATCGTCGAAAAGCTCTTTCTAAGGCGGACATTTTGGTAGGGGTTTGATTTTTTTATTTTTATGTCTCATTGGCCTTTTTTTATTCAAAGAGGGGACTTCTTCTCAGCGCTTCCAAGCCTCTAGAATGAGCATACAGACTCTATTTTTTGCTCGTGAACATGCCTTGAAAATCTCTTGAAGAGCTCTCTTCATATCTGAGACTCTTTTCCTAGATAAATTATTCAGGTATTTTCTCTTTCATTTTGGAGCATTTATTACACTGTCTCTCCTTATCGATGGTAGGTTTGGCTTTAGTTGAACTTCTCACTCCTCACAATTTCCATGTATGGAAATCTCGTATGACTCAGCTTCTCCGATCACGAGGGTTATGGTCTTGTTTAGGACTCAGCTTCTCCGATCGCGAGGGTTATGATCCAATCTTGACTCATCCTTTCAAGGTCATATAGCACAGGAATAAGATGGATGAGGCCATGGGTGTGCTTTCTCTACATGTTTCAAATAGTTTGCTCTTCCATCTTGATGGGTGTGATACCCCTCTTGATATATGGGAGAAGTTTCAAACTCTCTTTGGCATAGTCAATGAGTTCAGGGCACTTCAGATTGAGGTAGAATTGACAGCTTTAGGTCCTGATAAATTTTTTTATATTTAGGATTTCTTGACAAAATTCAAATCTATCAGATTCATCTTGCAAGGGTGTGGGAAGAATAAGATAGATACATAATGCATTTACCTTATTCTTTATAAGCTTCCTGGTCCCTTTCAGATATTTTCTTCTACCTTCCATTCCACCATGGATTCTTTGGGCCCATGATTTACCATGCCTACATTTGATATATTATGTGATTGTTTGACTTGTGAGTAGGAAAAGTTATCTCAGCTTGATTCTCTCACAGGATCACAGAACCATGCATTGATAGCTCACCTATCTTCAGGGAAGCAGGAGTAGAAGCTACAGACCATAGAGTCAAGGAAGGATTCTAGTTCTCATCACTCCTTTGTCCCACCTCCTCCTAAGGGGGGGAATCGAAGAAAGAAAGACCTCAGTGTGCTTATTTTAAAATGCCCAATCATGATGAGTCTCATTGTTATGAGAAGAAGATAGATGGATATGCAAAACAAATTTCCGATTTGCAAGCTCTTCTTTAGAAGAGAAACATTGATATTTCTTCTTCTCCTTCTCACATGTCTTCTTCTACATCATCATTCCAAGTAGATGTATGGGACACAGAAAGGGTCATGCATTATGTGCAACCGCTATTCCTCACTATTCTAGATGGCTACTGGATTCAAGTGCTTCATACCTTATAGCATCTTCTCAGGATTTATTCTCTTCATTTGAGGATCCTCCCACCCCACACATTTTAATGGGAAATAACATTGTTATGACTGTATGTGGGAAATATTTTATTGACATTGACGATGGTGCATTCCATGATGTACTTGTTCCATCTTTGTCCTTTAACCTTCTCTCTATCTATCAGATTAGTCATAGTAGGACAGGGAAGATAGTTGAGTTTATTCTAGATTCAGTAGACATCAGAGATAGTGAGACATGCAATATTGTTTCTATAGGGATAGTTGATCATTCTTCTTGCTTATACTCCTCTCATTTTAGTCCACCATCTCCACCGTTGAAGAATATCTCTCTTTTTTCATGAGAGCCTATTGAGGTGAATTCGAGTCACTTGAATTTATGTGTTGTTCCTGAGAGCAATGTTCTAACTTCTACACCTCCACCTCATGTTGAGTTTACATCTGGTCATTAGGATTCCTCTTTAGCTTTGCCAAACATTATCGCTCCATGCATCGAGCCATCTACTACATTTGTTGAGGACATATTATAGGATATTCATCTCATCTCAAATGATAGATTCAGCACATCTATTGGCCCACCTTTATTTGAGATTCCATTACAAGAGTCTCATGCATTCTCTTTTGAGCATCAGCGAGGCCTTCCAAATTCTCCTCACATTCAGGGGTTTCCTCTTCTTTGTCCAGCACCTTTGTTTCTTCCACAGTGGAGCCATATTGGTTTGATCATCGACACAGGGGTTCTATCATTCTGGGGGTGCTTTGGAGCCTCGATCCTCTCTCATGGGGGGTTGGTTGTACTTATGGTTTTGATAGAGTCTCTTGAGCCATTGCATTTATGCATGCTTTTTCCATCTCTTTTTGGAGTAGAGTTTTTTTCCATGTGGTCTTCTCTATTTCTCCACTTTACAGAGATTTGGTTGTGATTAGGTACCTAATCAGGCCTTGTTATCGGGACCCAAGTTTCCTGCTTTTAGTAGTTTTTTCTAGGTTTTAGCTTCTCCCTAATTTTGTCTTAAGGGGGGTGTTAGAGTAATCATATCTTTTACTTATTAATTAAATCCTTATTGATTTAATTATTAAGTCACTCATTGTCTCTATTTCACTTAAGCTAAACTTTAGGCATCTAATAATTAATTCTTTATTAATTATTATCATTCAACCTAGGTTTCTCCACCTTCTGGTGTTCGATCTCCTTTATAAGGATTGATCTTTTTGTATTTGATTATTCCCTCTCTGAATGAATATTGTGTCTTTCAAATCATTTTGTGTTTTGTCTCCAAGCTTTATTTTTGTAACAGGTTATTTTGCATGTAATGGATCTTGGTGGTTGAATTATATGAATTCTAACAGTTTACATATGATGATAGCATCAAGTTGCACAAAATATGTGTCAAGTTGGATAGTAATTACAAAAAGGAGGCAAGGAATTTAGAATTAAATTTCAAGTTCATTTGTTCAACTCAAGATTGAACAAGCTCACTCTTGAGCCACTTGAAAATGAACTCTACGGTAAAATGATAATTTCAATGCAAAGAGTGAATGTATAAAAGTAAGTGTAAATGAAGGTGCGGTAATGATTAGTAAATGGAAAGTATATGGAAATTGGTCCAAACATGGGTGAAACCATTGTGGATTGAAATTAGACAATAACTCAAACTTTACACAAGAGTGTGTCATATGTTGATATGTTATTACATCAGGACATCCTAATTGAGGTGGGTATAAAACTAAATATGAAATGACACATGTACTCTAACTTTACCATAACATTTTTCCTTGGCTTTGATGTGGGAGATAATATAACATGAGCATTTATTTCAAAGTATACAGACATTTGCAATTAACATAAAAATAAAATGTCTAAACTCCCATAAAAAGATGTCAATTTGTCTAAAGTAATGGACCATTCTCGAGTTATTCTTTATATGAGTGCTCAAAATTATCTTAGAAAGCAACAAAAAATATCGAATAAATAGTGTTTGCTACATAATAAAAAAGTGTAAACTATAAGTTTCTTTAACTATGTACAGACTAAAAAAAATAAAGAGAAGGAATAGAAAAAAATTCCATGTACAGAGTAATAGAAAATATTCCACATAATGTGACGATGTGATATGGATCTGTGTCATGCAACCATAGAAGACAATTACAGGGTTCACCCCATTTGAGCTTGTTTATGGGTAGAAAGATATCTTATCCATCAAGTTTTAAAATGGAACATTAAGGAAGGCATTGGAGTTGGAAATTGACCTCTCTAAAGCTCAAAAATAATAGATTATGACACTTAATGCATTGGATGAGACAATAAAATAAGCACTCCATTATACAAAGGTGATCAAATATCAACGTACAAAATGGCACATGAAAAAATCATTAAAATAAATCTAGTTGAAGTTGGTGACTGGGCATTGCTTTATGATTCTAGATACAAGGATCACCAAGGAAAATTTTTAATACATTGGCTAGGACCATATGTGATTGCAAAAGTGTTTCCTAATGAGCCTATAAGGCTACTGTTGGAAAGTAGTTCATTCCGGAGTGTTCTAGAACACTTCAGAGTTGTCATTTATGGAAACACATTTGGTATGGATGAGCTTGATGTAAAACACAATTTTGGAGTTATAGCTTGCAAAATGGCTAAGCCCAAAAAGTAGAATTACAAAATATAGCAGTACAGTTTTGGTCAGCGAGCATAGTATATTATGAATGAAGACATGCGAGCTTAGCAGAAGCTGTTTGGGATGTATATGAATTTTAGTTAACATCGCTTGTGATTTGGTGTTGATAGCAATAAGTTACAGTATGTTGAAGAAATGCGAAGACAAAGTAACAGTGATACAGGATAGATGAAAGGTTGCAATGATTGAGGGAGAATAACGTAGACTCTAAACGTGCTATGTTGGATTTTGATTGATGATTACCTATGTTTTTATAGTGTATGATTTTTGACTTGGTATTTACTTTTTGTATAAGTGTTAACTCTATTTTGTGATGTATTGGAAGTCGATTGGACATATAATGATGTATATATAAGAAGAATTTTTTTAGAAGCAAAGTATGGGTAGAGTATGGTATGTGATGGAATGTATGGATGTGAACAGATGAATGCATTATGATTTCATAACTAAATAGATAGTGATGCAAGCTACAACTAAAACTACCTAAGCATAACAGATACTTGTATTGTTCGTTTAAGATAAATCATTGTAACAAAATCATATTTCTGATTGTATGAGCAGTGAGCTCAGTATACCTTTAATAGGGTTTTTGTATTCCTCTAACAATGAAATGTGCTAATGTAATAACCATCTCCTAACAGGGCTAGGTCTCCTAACAGGGACATAATACTTCTAGTACATATTTGTGGGTACCATCCCCACTAGGGTTTTCCCTTGGCCAAGGTTTCCTTGACAACAAATTCATGGTGTTATGAGTTGTGTGTTTTATGTTTATGTTCTTTTCATAGCATCAATTATCTGGTTAAGTTGGAATTTATTAAGTTTGAGTTCAAAGTGTTGTAATATTGATTCACCCCTCCCCCCTCAGTATTACTTAATCCTAACAACTACAACCCATTAATCCAATGAGATTTTCACTATTGGTCAATGACCATCACCTACATCTGTATACGAAACCCTTGAGCATAGAGTATTTCCTTGTCAAGACACAACACACAAGTCTCCTCTAGTAGCATCACTTGAGGTGGGAACTGATGAAAATTCCACATAATTTATAGTATATATCTCATAATAAAATATCCACCTTTTGGAAACACTTTCCATCTTTAATAAAGCTTTATCGTAGGATGAGTTTATAGTAAATCACAACAAAGGGCCTTATTTCTATAGTTGAATAATGAGACATGTTAATTCAACAATATACAATGTTATAGACATGCACACTACAGCTCACTAGAGATGATATAACACATCCACTTCCATTCTAATGTGGTATCATGGTGGGATTGTGACCCTAGATTCAAGTATTGAGCTAGCATAATATCCTCGCCTTGTGGTAATACCAATTAAACCTCAGTTGTTGCCACTAATTTACCTATTCCATGTCGTGTAATGTTAACATGTAATTTTTGAAAGTACACGAGCCAACATGCTCACACATGTCTTCATTCATTTTATTTATTGTCACAATTGGTTAGTCATCATAAATGGTATGCCAATTTATATCATGAACTTACATTTTCAAATTTGATTTGCATGTTCTCCTAATTATTGCATATAATCACATATCTATCATTTAACTATATTTTTTTATTGTCTTACTATGTATCTTTATTTCTCTTCCCACCTTTTTGTACATGATGACACTTGTTAATTTTAAGTTGGAGGAAGGGGTGTAGTAAGAAAATTAATATGTTAACCTTATAATCAAGCATACTTTTTAACCATGAGTCTTTTTGTGATCTTTTCAAGATTTCAATTTTTTTGCATATCTCCATCACTAGACCTTTTGATTAATACATGTACATCAATAATTGTTACATCATTAATTCCTTAAAAAATTTACAACTATCCTTAACCTTTACCTTTTCTATTGCACATGCTCTTGCTAAACCTACAAACAACACAAATAGCTACTTGAGGAAACGAGTGATTCTAACTATTAGAATCTAATTTCATGATTTTTTTTCAAAATTGTAAATTTAGAAGTGAGCAAAGAAGGAATTGGGATCATGGGAGCAGAACCAATTTGGTGGTAGCCTACCAACCATAATCTGGTGGATAATGAATAGGAATATAAAGATGATCTTGTAAATGCGGGTTGGGTGGATTATTTCCTCCTCTTGATAGAGTTTAATTCTGATGTTGCTCTACAGTTTGCACTATGTTAGCAATAGTCAATGTTGTGTGTGGATGTCACTATGTTAGCAATAGCCAAAGTTTTAGAGATATCTTTTAATGAAGAAGATTACCTGGATTCCCATGATGTTATCTGTGCGAGAGAAAAAATAATAAAAGCCTAGAGATAGACTTCTGGAGATTCCAAACAAGGAAGTAAAAGGATTACACTTCCAGATAAATGGGCAACAATTATTATTCATATAATAAGATATTTTACCTACAACGGGAGGCTTTCAAACCTACACTCTCGCCATTTAAAACTATTGAGTCATAGATTAGTAAATGTTCTAGACTACCTTGCTCATTTCTTGTGGATAATAGCTACATAAGTATAGACAAATAAGGACACCTTATTGTATGACCATTGTATAATTACTTTGTTGGTAAAAAGGAGTTTGAGTATTTACTTTCCTAGAATGAGTTGGGGGGAGTTTCTAAATATCAAAAGGGTTGAACATTTGAACTTGGTGCCAGGGGGCCAAAAATTGAGATATAGGGGTGAGACTAGTAAACTGAATAGAGTCTCTAAAAAAGAGGAATCTAGTTCCTTTGATGTGGAAGAGGTATCTAAGAATGAATCTGAAATTGAACCCTTGCATAGTGAAAAAGAGGAACCTAAAACAACCCCTCGTTTAGTCAAGGCCAGCGGTCAAAAGTTAGCCCAAAAACCTACTACAACTTCTCGGATTAAAACTAATGAGAAACCCTTTAAGGAAAAGAATGCTAAGGGTAAAGAGAAGATGGTAAGGAAATAAAAATAGATGAAAGTGGTAAATGAATCCACTCTATTGGGTTTTGAGAAAAATAAATTTATCAAAGAACTGCTAATTTAACCTTTGAAAAGAAGATAGGAAAATAATCTCATTAGAAGGGGCAAAAAGAAGAACCATGTATTGCTCCTTCAATGAAAAGATCAAAACCCTCACATCCGAAGAAGAATAGGACAAATGGAAAAGTTATAAACCAACATAAAGCAATAGAAGATCCTTCTCTTGTTGTAGAAGAGAATATAAAAGCTTAGTATCCACCACGTGATCCCAAGCCAAAAGGTTCAAATCTTGTTGTTGGTGTTAAACAATTGCCTAAAATTCAAGGAAAAAAGCTTCTACCACAGCTCCAATATTAGAAAAGCCATCCCTAGTATTTTTCACTTCACATTTGTTTACTAAAAGAGGAGATTCCGATACAACAGATTTAGAAGAAGAAATAAAACAAAGTCCACAAAAAGAACTATTAGGAAATCCCACTGACTAAAGACTAAATGAGGGGAAAAAGGTAAACTCAATCGATAGTGGACATTACCTCTGACACTAGTAGTGAAAGGGAATATTTATTTAGAAATAAGACAATGTTAGAAGAAAGGAAAAATTCTTCCAGTGATAATGATTTCACTGATTTTGAGGAGCCAACTCCAGATTAGGTAGAGAATAATATAGAAAACCCTATAAATACAATGCAATTTATTGAAGAAGAACAATACTTACTTGGGTTGAAAGAACAAGAAGTCTCAGAAGGAGGAAGAAAAAGAGGTGTCAAAAGAGAACATACAAGAATAGGAAGTAAAGGTTATAAAGCTAGAAGATACTAATTAGATAGACTAGAAGAAATGACCACCAAGGAGGCCATAAGAATTATACAACAGATTAAAATTATTTTTCCTATCTTGGATATTCCCCAGATCTCTACTCCTCTATCAAAGCCCTCATTGACACTCAAGTTATGGAAACAAGTTAAACAATCGCAACTATAGGAAACCAAATTATTTAAGGAAAATAAGGAATTATACTAGAATTTTAAGAAGGATCTCCAATAGAGGAAGATTGAGATAAAAAGACTAATGGGTAAGATAGACAACATGATAGTCATAGTTCTCCAAATCATGAATCGTATGTCACCTGCACGGGTTTTACACTCTTTTGAGTAGAGAACAATTAGAGTATTTTTAGTTTATGTAGCTATATTGTGATTTACCTTAGTGTTTGCTTACACCAAATGAGTTCTTTAATGTGTTTCAAAATTCAACTACTAGAAAAAAAAGCACATTATGTGAGTTTTATTTTGATAATCTTACTGTATAGGTTAGAGCATTTTTCTCTTACATGATAAATGAAGAGAACACGAGTATCCAAATAAACAACTATAGGATAATGGATAAATCAATTGTTCCTATGCCTTAGAGTTTAATCTAAAGATTGATATTCCATATTGAACAATTAGGTTTTGTTGACGAATAGGTTTAAAGTTCAACACCAAGTTCTTCAAAATAGAAAGAATAGTTATAAGATGTTTAACTAGTTGGCCAAGACCACGTGCAAGATTGTGTTGGAATCCATTGAATAGAGGTGGAAAGAACTCATAAATGACTAGAAAAGGAAAGAGCCTTACTCCCTCTACAATTACTATGCAACAATCAGACAAACATGGACTTATATACATATACAAATAGTTGGTCAGCATGAGCTCATCTAGTTGTCGCTGCTCTTTTAACCACCATCTTAGTTATGGCCTATGCCAAACTAGAGAGGAGCTAAATACAATGCAAACATGGAGGACCTGAGGTGGAGGCACATAATTATATCTAATATATTTTATTTGAATCCTTTAACACCCCATCTTGGGATCCCAATTCATGCTAAATTTAAAGAACTAGCTTTGCTCAAGAACCAACTGATTGAGCCTTCTTGGCGAAAATCAAGGAACTAATTTGGGGGAAATGATCCCATGGGATTTGTAAATGTCCTTTTTATATGGTTCACATCGACTTTATTCAAGACTTATATGTATTTATTATTCTTATGATGCCTTAAAACTTGACTTTTTTGTTATAGTGAAGATACAAATGACACATTCATATGTTTATTAATAGATCATGGTAATATAATTATACACTTAATTGTATGGATAAATATGTTGAGAATGAACAAAAATGTGTTGTATGTGGTTATTTGGACACTGACACCTTTTGCAACACTTTTGTGCTAGTTAGTTGGATTACTTCCTATAGCCCAAGATTGTCATAGTTCTTGTAGCCATGTGGTAGAATAAGTCTAAACTAGTCAAATGGAATGTGTCACCTTGCCAATCAGTTAGAGGACATGGAATGATTGAAGACCTATTGAAGGAAGGATTTTTAATATATAACAAACTATTTAATGATTTTGTTATCCCGCGAGGAAAGTGTTAGAGTAATAAGTTAATCACTTATTAATTAAATTATTCTGATTTATTTATAAAAGTCACTTATTATCTCTAGTTCACTTAAGCTAAAATTTAGGCATACAATAATTATTTATTTATTAATTATTATCATGCAACCTAGGTTTCTCCCCTTTTAGGATTTTGATAAGCTTTTATAAGCTTTGATCTCTTTGTATTTGTAAATTAATTATGATTGATCTTGAATCATCTTCTATTTTGTATTCTATTATTGAATCAATTGAGGATGTTTCCTCTTTCATACATCTGTTGTTTATGGCCTACATAGCTTTTGCTTCTCTTTTTCTGTAACAGGTGTTTGCATGCAGGCGATTCTTAGGAGTTGTAGGGTTATAGTTTTTCATTAGCTCCAATATGGTATCAGAGCTCCAAATCTTCATGCCCATGTTCTCTTTAGGAGAGATTTGGCCTTGTTATTTAGTTATGTGTTTTCACGAGGTTTTGTGGTTCATATTTTTGTAGATCTGGGCGGAGTTATTTTTTGGAGCACTTTGGGCTCAAACCAACCTCACGATTGCGTTTGGAAGGCCCAAAAACCCCTATTTTCATATATGGCTCATCCAATTTGGACATAGTTGAAATTTAGGCCCTCTTTTTTGGCATAAACGACCCTGACATGATTTTGAGGCAAAAAAATTGCCTCAATTTCCGTGCCCTCATTTCTCACGCCATCGTGCAAAATTAAAAAATAAATTGTACAAAAGTTTTTTTTTTATTTTTATTTTTTTAAAAACTTTAGTTCTTTTTGGAAAGGATGTCTGCATATGCAAGCGTTGATGTTAGCAGTCGCAGGTCTGAGATCTGGGTTAAATTTGACAGTCACCAACCCGCCATACAACTTGCCCCTTTTTCATAATGACCAGCTTGTTATTTTTTTGCGATATCTTGAGCATACGGTATCAATTTTTGACCTATCATATATCATCGAAAAGCTCTTTCCAAGCTCTATCTAAATCTAGAGGTTAGATTTTATAATTTTCCCATTTTTCAGAGTTTTTTCAGTCAAAGTGAGGGTTCTATTTTGCACTCCGGGAGCCATATCTTGCTCATCCAAACTCTATTTTTTGAATTTTGCGTGGCATTGGAAAGTTGGTTTTGTGCTCTATATTATTTTATGGGTCTCACCCAGAATCTTCTCCATGTACTTTTTATTCATCTTTTTACATTTTTTAAAATCTGGTGATTATCTTGGATGTCTCAGGTCTTGAGATCATTTTTCTTGCATGAGATGACTCCTTTTTAGCTGTTACTTATGTTCTTATAACTTTCTGTCATTCCTGAGCATTTTAGACATATTTTTATGTAGCTTTTCTTGTTTGCAAATGCACTGGGATAAAGTGTCATTTGATGCATGCTTGGGATCTTGGACATTTTTGTGTCTAATTGTACTCGCACTACATTATAAAGTGTCATGGGGGGTTTGATTTACCTTTGTCAAGTGAGTGTTCCTTCCACGAAATTGGCCTCATGATTTGTGTCAAGAGAGTGTTTCCTCTATGACACCATCCTTTATATGTGCTTGTACTTTCTATTTCACTTTCTATGTTCCTGGTTATTCATCATGTAGTTATTCTTGGCAGTATGGTTCAGTGTACCTGTCACACTTCTCCTTGCTCAACATTATGGGGTATCTCTTGTTGGTTCTAATGCCTCCTTGGTTCGATGGAGTGATCTATGTATTCAATATTTGTTCCTACGTACTAGGCAGATGCAGTGGCTGGGTACCTATGCATTTTGGTGAGATGGATCATTTACCACATGGACACTCTTTCATTCATGTTTTGGAGGCATCCCTCCATCTTTGATCGATCAAATCTTCATACTTTGTTTAAAGTCTTCTCTACCTGATCATGTTCTATTATAGTGGAGGTTCCAACAGTTATTCTTCAACAATGTTTGCAACTTCATGCTTCAGTGATGTTCTTCATGTTCTTCCTTTGTTCCTATCTTCTAGGACATTCTCTAGTTTGGAGGCTTCTTCAGTCCTTCACTAGTCTTAATCTCTTTTTGGAGAGGGTTACTTCCCACTAGGTTTTCTCCTTTTCTCCTCTTTACAGAGATTTTTTGTACTTGGGTAGCTGATCAAGCCATGTTGTCAGGACCCATTTTCTGCTTTCAGTAGTTATTTCTAGGTTTTTAGCTTCTCCCTAAGTTTATCTTAAGGAGGGGTGTTAGAGTAATAATTTAATTCACTTATTAAATAAATCAATCTGATTTAATTATTAAAGTCACTTATTATCTATAGTTCACTTAAGCTAAACTTTAGGTATATAATAATTAATTATTATCATGCAGCCTAGGTTTCTTCCCTTTTTAGGGTTTTGATCACCTTTTATAAGGTTTGATCTCTTTGTATTTGTAAATTAATTCTAATTGATCTTGAATCATCTTGTATTTTGTATTCTATTATTGAATCAATTGAGGATGTTTCCTCTTTCACAAATGTGTTGTTTATGGCCTCCATATCTTTTGCTTCTCTCTTTCTATGATAGGTGTTTGCATACGGGTGATTCTTAGGAGCTATACGTTTATAGTTTTTCATCAACTCCAATAGAAAGGATGGTTATGTTTCAAAACTAATGTTGTATAGTCCTAATAGGACTCTTTAGTGGTCATTAGCTATTTCTATGATTCAACAAATCTACTAGATTCAAGGAGCTAGTTGTAGGTAGTTTGAAGATGCAATTGTTGGAAAGTTATACATATAAGTCTATTGTACATGAGATGGTTAATGTCATTTTGATATTTATTTATTTATAGCTAAATATAGTAGTCTTCTACAACCAACATGCTTATATGAACATACAAGTTTTGATTTAGTTCCTTTCTCTTGTTGACTATAATTGGATTCTTCCTCATCAAGGGGCACACTTGAGTTACATATCCAAGTCATTTATTTTCATTTTATTATAATAGATAATTAATTTTATAGTTGGTGATTTATAGCTTCTATCAAAGATTATTGTGGAATTGTGTGAGGATCCTACAACTTAGACATTTTTTAATAAGTTTGGTTCTAGTATATTTTCCAAGTTTAGGAATAGATAACCTTGTATTTCTAATTTACCATTACTTGATATTGATTGATTTAAATTAGTTAAATCACTATTTATTATTACTCATAGCTTTGTTTCATTACTGTTTGGTTTTTATAATTACAAATTACTCTTCATTAAAGAATAGAATGTCAACCCAAATAAATGCATGGTGGACGTATAGTGTTGATCCATTTCAAGTCTGCGCCCCTGGGTTGATAATTAAATGTATCCTTAAGCAATAAAGGGTTTCTTTGTTAGATGACCTATCTCTGATATAGGAAGCTCTACACCAAGCATTGCTCACCAAAGTCTTGTGGTCCCTTTGCAATGATACAATCCGATATGGCTAAGGATTTCTCCTAATCTCCAAATTTAACTTTCCAACCATCTCTTATAACATAATATTGTTAGTGCTACCATTGTCAATGATCATATTGCAATTGTTTCATTTACATTTTCATCTTGTGTGAAAGAATCTCTTCCTTTGAACTAAATCAATCTCCTTTTCACCAAGGCTCTTTTGGTGATAAGAGCTTTTCCCTCTTCTACATCTTTATACTGTAAAGACTCAATATCTTCATTTGCATAGGTGAAGTTCTTACATTATACTTGGGTCTTGTATTGGTCCTCCCTTAGTGTTAGGACACTTAGAGACCCCATATCCTTCTTTGTATTAGAAATAGGCTCTACAAAATCCTCCACTTCTTGGACCTCGTCTGAATATCCATCTTTGTCTTTGGTCTCTGGGATGATAAGAATTTTGTCGCCTCTGGCTTTGGTTTTTACTAGCCACTTCAATCTTCTTTTGATCTCCTTAGGGTCATCAAATCTTTCCTCCTTGACGTCTTCCTCATTTCTTACTCTCAAAATTATTATTCAACTTCTCCTCTACCTTTAAGGAAAACTAGCATGCATCCTTGATAATGGTCATTCTAAGAAGACCTAATTCTTCTTGTATACATAGATTCAACCCATTGATATAATAGGCTACCTTCTCCGTGTTGGCCTTAGAATGACTTATTCTAATAAGGTTATAATAGAATTCATTTTTATATTTCATGGGTATGAATGGTTTCTTCAACTTGTATACCATCCAATCCCATATTGTCATCTTATCTTTGCCTCTTCCCTTTCTCTTGAATTGAACCTCTCTCCACCACATATTAGCATGAACCTTCAATTTGGTCTTTAAAAATGTGACCCTATTAAGATCTTCCATATATTCATACTCAAATTATCCCCCCATATCATTGATTGATGTATAAACTCCTTTGGATTTAGACTTTCAAAAAATATAGAAAATTTCATCTCTGGCCTCTTCCAAATCTTGAATATCGCCCTCATAATCTATCCTCTTCAAGATCTCCCACGGACTCTCATGGTTCTTTAAATTTTTCTTCATCACATGTTTCATATTCACTTTCATCTTGTCTTTTCTGCTCCACTCCTCTGTATAAATCCTCTTGCATTGTTTTCACTCTTATCTCAAGGACTCTACTATCCTCTTTTAGAACAATATTACTTCCACCAACATTTATTCCACATGCAAACACATATCAGTCATGGAGGCATGTTGATCACAAGCCCACAACTGTACATGCAAATTTCTTCACATTTGACACTCTATCTGCACACTCAAGAATTCTCGCCTTAATGCCACTCGATGTAAGGCTACTCCACCCAACAAAAACAACACCAAAAATGAAAGGATAAAATACGTTCTTCCTATTACTTCAAATAAAAATGAAAGTGTAATATCCAAGACTTACAAAATATTAGCCAAATTGGCTTTACAAATCTGCAAGTTGTAGCTACTAGTTTTGCTACTTAAGATATGCATTGAATGACTTGATTTTGAATGCCTAACCACTAACCCAATCCTCCCTTTTATAACATTCTTTGTGCCTCTTGTAAACCCAATTCCCCTTCTTAGAGAGCAACACGTGACAACTAGGAAATACACCACATAGCTCGTAGAAGTTCCTAGAACTTTCTGAAAAGGGTGTCTAAGGAGGTGACTTTTGAAATTTACAATTTGGGCTCCTAGAGAGGTGTATTTAACACTCATTTCCATGATTCTTCCATTTCCCCATTTCCAAGTCAAGATGGGAATTTTTCCATATTTTACCTTGAAAATGACAAAAATATGTGATTACTCGTGAAAATACATTTGCCTTTAGACATAGGCTACACATATTAAATTATTTCAAATTCCTATGTCCCTGTTGGTAAACAAAATGTTCTTTTTGAATCTAACTCTAAAATGCCCAAATCTGAAAGAACGATCATATACCAATAGTTGGATAATCTATCATCAGGTTGATAGAGTTCCTCTGAATTGAAAGGTACAACTCCCTTATCAAATGATATTCAATGAATTTACTTGCTCCTAAACTAATTGGGTGCGTTCTTAACCTGAGAATGGAAGAGGAAAACCAAGCCAGCCCCAGACAAGACTAACTCAGGCAATAAATCTAGCTCTAAACCTAGCCAATCCCAGAAATCCACACACCTTATGACTCCCCAACATTGGAAATGCAAAATGAATGCTGAAAATGCAAAGTAAATGAAACTAAAATGAAATGAAGATCAAACATTCTTATTTCTGCAAAGTGAATGGATGAAATACTCAGATTTGCAACCCATTCCCCATTTAACTCCAAGATGCAAGATGATGTTTACAATGCGAATGCAACAATTCCCAGATTGAATACAAACAAAGAAATTAATACTCAAACTCTCAGATTTGATGTAAAACTCCCCTTTATTATAAACATTCAAATAATAATACTCAGACTATTATGAACTCACAAC
>MU227871.1:85905-102458 GCA_018584345.1 Thuja plicata | reverse complement strand
TTACTCACATTAATGTAGCTGAATTTCTTCTCTTTATTTCAAGGTTAAATAATATTAACGGACGATCAGTATAAGGAGTTATATTTCCTTCCCACTACCGTTGCTTTCACAGCACAATAATATCTGCGTGATATTTTGTATTTGGTTAAACTACCCTTTCCTTTAAAAGTATTCTTTTTTTTCGTTGCAAGTTATAGTCCTTTTACACCCATTAACTTTTCAAATTCTAGCAATCTAACCTTTATGTGAAATGAGTACTGCCCTAATTATTTGTGATGTGTTATTTGGCTATCTTCTATGTAAAATGTATTATTGATCAAATTTCAAAATTGGAAAATACAACAAATTTTGGCAAAATTTTCAGCTTTTGTTCTTCATAATCTACATATTTTGTAGTAGAAAACCACAAAAAAAATCGTGAAAAAAAAATCAGTATGTTTTTGCGAATCTAAAAAAAAAGTTACTCTTTTTTGTCATTGGTGCATTTTACATTGAGGATAGCTGTTGTCATTATTTGCAATGGGCAGTGGACAATTTTTTATGAATATTATATTTGAAAAAGAAATTTCTATATAAATGTTAGTGTAATTTTCTCACTTTAAATATTTTTAAATATAAACTATTATATTAATGATGCTAAAATTTTCTCACATTAATAGAATGTATTTTTTTTTTATCATTTTTAGATAAAAAAAATTTTATTATTATTATAGTGTGAAGACTATATTCAAATTTAAATCTTAGTAATTTAATTGTAATTAATGATAAATAATTTTAGTCATTAATTTGTCACTATTTTTTTTTTTTTTTAATAAAAGAGAGGTAAACGCTTTGATCTGGAGCTATGAACCGGTGATGCCACAAATGGGGGTCCTCATTCCCATGGGAAATAAACCATTTATGGCAAGGACAACAACACAACAACTTAACCATCACAACATGCCGCTATTGGCATTAATTTATCACTATTAACAGAATGAATACCTTCTAATTTAAAATATAATTTAGCTTTTATAAAAAATTGTAGTAATATTAATATAATTATTAAAAATTTATTTAGATTTGGAAAATTATAATAATATTTATACAAAAAAAAATTAATAGAAAACCACATTCTTTTTAAGTGAATAAAAAATAATATTTGAAATAATTGAATATAGAAATTAAAATTGATTGGATACATATACATCGTTACACACATGTTAATATAAATGTATACATATTTTCAAGCATCGAAGTTATAAATGAAAAAAGAGTGATACTCACAAATCTACAATAAATAAGATTCTTGCATATTATTGTTAGAGTAGAGTTTGGAAATCCATCATTACATATTAAAACTCAAATTTGTATTAGAGAGTATAATTTTGAAACACTACATAGAATCGAACGTTGTCTGAGTAAAAAAGTAATTGTTAGTACTAAATAATACATCTATTATTTTCAACAACTTTGAATTTATAATTTTGAATTTGGAATAGAATTTAGGACAAATTAAATCAAGGAACTAACTTGGAGTGCTTGCAATTAATTTTAGTTGGTTGGAGGATTTTCTTTTGATAACATTGGCAAACGTGCCTCCTCTTCTTCACAGCAAGAAACATATGGGTTTTGTTGCATGTGTGCATATCTTTCAAATGTGAATGTAGGTTATATGAAGAGTCTTGCAAGTTCACGAACTCTTGAAATAGTTGTGAATGTAAGGTCGTGCCTGTCAATATTGTTGATGTCAATTGTTGCTCTATGGAGTGTAAGCCCTTGCAATTTGTGTATTGTTAAGCCCCAAGCCATTTCTAGTGGTATTTGACAGTGGATGCCATGACTGATTGGGGTTACAGGAATATTTTTTGGGTAGTTGCAATTCCATGTTGGGGCCAAGTAGTTTATAAATGCAACAACAAGGGAACCTAAGGTGGCATTTCACTGTCATTGTATACAATTGTTATGACCAATCCAAGAGTGTCATTCACAAGCCCAGATTGAACCCATAAATTTGCACATAGCCTGACTTCGTGGCCAATACACAAAATGATCTTAGACAGAATTTATTCTTCATCTGGATTTGAGCATGGCAATTCCTTAAGTTGCTATGCAGTGGACTAGCAGCTAGCCGCTTTGCTAAAGACAACAACATGCGTTTATTATGGAGTGAGACCTTTTTATTTATTGAAAAAAGATGTATAGGTGAGGGAAAAATATATTGTTCTACTTAGGTGAGCACTAAATTTGAAATTTGAAGTGAATTGAAGGTGCAATAGTAATAATGTGAGAGAGAATTACTTGGTTTTCTGTAAGAAGCAACATTTTAAGTTATCCTTAATTATATTATCTTATGGTAAGGAAAGAATGATTGTGGTCAATGTTGAGTGATATGACCTATTTTATCTACTATTGTCGGTGGCTCTTATTTTCCTATTTATCTGATCTCTAAAACGCTTCAATTAACCATTTTTTGGTGGCTCTCTGGCACTATATTTCTTTGGGTGTTCTCTTTAATATGGAAGTCAAAATTTCCCTTCCCTATTATTTTTTGGAGACACAGGACCCTACTCCATTCAATTTTGAGAAACACAACATAACTTTTGATATGCTTTGCTCTCGCATTAAAAACACTATAAGGCTGATAATAGGCAATGCTAAAATGCTTGGCTCTAAATTGACTTCTCATTTTTTTATAATGTACATGGCCTTTCTATTAGACCATAACATGGTCTTGGCAATTGCCAATACAAGTCATACATGTTTTCACTCTTTTCTCTTGTTTGAGCATTAAATGGTTAGTCTAAAGTTTCTGGCAATTTTCAAATTGGTGGCTTTAACAGATTTTTCTGAACTAATGGATGATGGATATTGTGCCAAGCTTCTTGTGAAGGCAATTTTCACAACCATTTGCAGAAGATTTTGACTCACAATATTGGAGGTAGGTTGAATATCTTGTAGTGTTTTCTGCCCTAGAACAATCAAGGGTTTGAATATTGCTGCTTATATTTGGTATCACTGCGTGAATAAACAGGGTTTTCATAGAAAAGTAGAGTAAGATTTACATAGCCGTTTACAAAAGATTTTGACTCGCAACATCCCAAGTATTTCAAGAATTTTGTTGTTTTTTTTCCCTGTAATCATGTTTTTAGCGCTTATGTTTGGTATTTGTGTGTGACTAAGCAGTGTTATGGTTGTGAAGTGGAATAAGATCTTGCACAACTATTTGCTAAAGATTTTGACTCGTGACATCGTGGGTATGTTGAAAATATTTCTCTTCTTTCTACCTTGGAACTGTCTGTAGTATGTATATTGGAGCTTATGTTTGCTTTTTATGTACAAATAATAGGGTTTTGGCTACGAAGTGGAAAAAGTATCTAACTGTCAAAACCCTTGAGTCGGTAGTAAAGAGGTAATGCAAAGACCCTAAGTTTTGACATCTAGAGCATCGTTTGAAAAATAATTTTTATTTTCTTAAATGCACTTGTGTTTTGCGCAGAAAAAAGAATTGATTATATTTTAATGGTTGTATCATGTGAATAACAGGTTTTTTGCTGAGAGTCAAAATAGTAGGATATTGTGGAGGAGCTGAGAGCAGAAAGTGACGAGTTGAGAAAAAGAGGTATGTAGCATTGACCAAAATATGCATGATTTCCATTTTGTGGGGACTGTGAGCTGGGTTGTAGAGTTATTTTCTATTTCAGCTTAAAAAACCCTAAATTAGTTTGTAAAAACCTTAGTTCATACTTTTGTCTAGTGTCATTGTTATTGTATTTTGGTTTTCTTTCCTGTATGATTCTTTAAACATTCTATCAGTTAATAATTATCCAGACGTCCTTGATCATATATGCATAATTGAAAATGTGGGAAATAATGTTTCAGGAAACTAGAACAAAGAATCTTACATGCATTCCAATTATAGTTGCATGTCAGCCATATATTCCAATTATAGTTTTGAGTAGGTGTAGCAGTCCTAAGTTAATTTCGAGTTATCTCTTTCTTCAATCATTAGTGGCAATTCTCTGTAGATATACAACTCGTATGGTAATATGTGTGTGTTTGAAACTATAGGTCATAGTTACAATCATTTTTGCTCGTAATCTCTGAAGGGTTGTTCTGAATTTCTTTTCAAAGCATTTTGTAATAGTTTCCTTGCTTTTTTATACTCAGTTTGTGCACAGTTAGTAGTTATATCTTGGAAGGTCTATTTTTTGGTGTTGATATGTTCTGGAATGTGTTGTAACCTTCTTGAGGCCATGTGGAAATATTAATGTTCACTTTCTAGCATATAAAATATTCCTTTGTCAAATGTTGAAATCTTCATGAAAATATTGTATGTTTTTGTTGCACAGTTGATAGCACCGTTTGATTTCTACAACAAGTGATTACTAAATATAATGATCCTAAGACCAGAAGAGTTATGTCGTTGTCTATGTGATAAAATTTGAGATGGTTGATGAATTTCTCTTCTTCCATGATAAAAAAAAACTTTTGTAAAGGGGCCACCACGCAGAGAGAGATGTACCCAATACCAATTGACAAAAGAATGTCAACAATTCTTCTTTATAGTTCATGGCATCCCCTACATCTACAAACGCACTTTCTTGTTCAACCATCCAATGCTTTGAAAGTTTAACAACATCCTTGGTAGATTGAAGATCAACTTCAATAGGATGGTTTAGTAAAGGGGCCACCATGCATAGAGAGATGTACCCATACCACTTGACATAAAAATGTCAACAAGTCTTCTACGTAGTTCATGACATCCTCTACATCTACAAATGCACTTTCTGGTTCAACCATCCAATACTCTGAAAGTTTAACAACATCCTTGGCAGATTGAAGATCAGCTTCAATAGGATGGTTTAGTGCCTTCATTTCATTTTCCTTGAAGGTTTTTAAAGTCTTTACAAGAGATATATTGCAATGTATATCCTGCTGCTATTTCCTTACTTTACATGAGTCAACATCCTTTAGAGATACCCGATTAAATAGTTCACTTGCCTTTCTTTGATTATTTGTAAATCCTTTTCATCAAATTCATTTCCTTCAGAGGTTGCACTCATTCTATTTCATTCCTTGAAGGGACCTCCCACTGAAGCAATTTGTCAGATAATTCAAGGCTTTCAAAGCATGCTATCATCCTCATCATAGCTTGATTGCTTTTGAATGGTACAATCAATAGATAACAAATGGAAATATGAAACATGATGATATAAACTGAAAGATTTGGAAAAGAATAAAAATTCTACTTAGAAGACCTTGCATTGATTTCATATGAACAACCTCCAGTTCGTACACAACATTGAGAATAATTCTTTCATCAATATTTCTCATGTTGCCAAATACATGAGGCTTTAGCTCGCAGGGAACAATTTTATTTTTTGTTGGCTATCAGATAAGGATGTAATTCAAGTACCCTCTTTATCATTCCACATTTGCATTCTTGCCATCTAGAGCATCTCCATTTTATGTTGTAACGTCAAACAAAAATATCTCCTCTCATTGTGCTTTGAGGGTTGTCCATATTTCATGTTGATAGTGCATCTAAAACCCAACCCCTTCAAAACCCAAATCCATTAACAGATTAAAAAATAATCCAATACCCATGTCACATGAATACAAGCTAATGTACAAAAAAAATCATAGATTTGAAAAGTATGGAGACAAACTATTACCATACGCCATTTTGTAATTTTTCTCTGGGCTAACTCTTCCCCACCAACGCTCACAAAAGTTGTGTGATTCCACTCTATCATGTTGAAAATTCACTATGGATTCTACTCTACAACTCCAACAATAAATACAATGAAAAAATAACAATTAAATGCAGGAAACAAAGAAGGCAATGCTCAATGCATTTTGACAAATTTACAGAAAAAAAATATTAAACCATTTTTTTCAATGCATTTTGATAAATTTACAGAAAAAATAAATAAATATAAAAGCATTTTTTCAATATACAACACCTTTTCTCAAACCCTTTTCTTCACGTGTTGTTCTCTGCACCCACAAATTGAAAACCTTCTGTGTTTTCATGGCCAATCATCACCAAAAATCTAGAATGTTTTCGTACCCACTGTTGGCCAAAAATACAGAGTGTTTTTCAGACAAATAGGATAAATGCAATTGAGGCTAGTACTACCTCAAAGAGGTTAAAATAGAGAATTTAAATAATGAAGTTGAGGCTAGTGCTTCTAATAGCCTAACAAACTTGCTTTAACTAAGAATAAGGAAATTATAGACTGAAGGAGATTATCAAATTATAATAAATAAATTGAAGAAAAAAAATCCAATATTAGAAAAAAAAATTAAATGAAGTATGATCCTTATTCAATGGACTTGAGATTTATATTAATATTAAATTCCTACTTAGAAAAAGAAATATTCAT
Source organism: Thuja plicata (assembly GCA_018584345.1). Classification (NCBI taxonomy): domain Eukaryota; kingdom Viridiplantae; phylum Streptophyta; class Pinopsida; order Cupressales; family Cupressaceae; genus Thuja; species Thuja plicata. Next base: position 96,087 of record MU227871.1, on the reverse strand, counting down.
GTTGACACGTTTAATAATAATTTTACTATTACCATTATCCATGGCATTTCTTAGAAAATAACTTAAATCTTTGGATAAATTATTTCCCCTCTCTATTTCAGTATAACTAGTTATCTTTGAGATAATAGTAATACTCCACACACTCTAATTGATTACAATGATGCGAATTCACTTCCATTGTTTCCCCTCTCTATTTCATTATAACTAGTTATCTCTGAGATAATAGTAATACTCCACACACTCCAATTGATTACAATGATTGTGAATTCATTTCTAAGTCCTTTTAAGGATGTGAAGCTAGCAACAATGAATTATGATATGGAATGATGCACTAGTTTTTAGAGATCTCTCTCCTCATTCATCATAGAAGGCTTTCAATTTGGTACTCAACAGATACTAATGCTAGGCTATATGTGAAGAAGAGGCAAAATTGGTTCTTCGGAGAGATATTTAATTTGAGGCTAAAGACCATTTTCAAGATGGAAGATGCGATAATGGTTCATGAAATCTATATGTTCAAGGGCACTTGTTTTGTTACTTCAAATTATAAATATTGTGTCAACATGTATAGAGGAGAGGACCCAGTAGTTGTGCACTCAAACTTTTCTCTTCTCAAAATCGTACATAAAATTTTTAAATCGGTCTAATTTGTTTATAGCAGCTTACTCTACAAGTCCCCTACTTTTAACTAAGGTTTTGGGGCCACGTCATCAAATATAATGTCACATCAACATTCTTTTTGCGAAGTTGTCCAAAAAAAAGTGAGACCAATACTTTGCATTAAGTGACATTTTTTAGGTGCATTGATGTGGCATCACATGATTTGTTATTTTTTAGATCTAAGGAATACTTTTTATTCAATTCCATGTAGTCATGATCAACAACAACAACTTTAAAGTTACAACTTTTGTTGCAATATTGTCAGAAATATTGGGCACTAAATCAACAAGTGCTATAATATCCATCAAAACGCTCAACTATTGAATCCTCTGCCCTAACATCAATATTCAAGTACAATCCATATAAATATCAGAAAATAATTAATATTTACAAGATTTATTAATTGAAAATATGTCAACCTCTTTCATACTTAAATTATAAAATACAAGCAAAATATATTTAAAAAAAAAACAAAACAAAACGAAAACAGACCACAAATTTTTAATTTATAGGCCTGGCCTGCTCCTACAAATATATATATATATGAACTGAGAATACTTCAACTATTTTTTTTTAATTCATGAGCCTCTTCTAGCATGAAAGCTATTATATCTGTACCATAATAGTAAAGACGATCATTTTTCATACTACAAAGTAACAATGATCATTTTTATGTCGTAGGCATTTCCATCTTGGAAAGCCCCAGCCTGTTTTCTATGATCCATGGTTGGTAGTGTTGGAGAGACCAATGACTACCATTCATATCATCGCCACTGTTCATTTTTCCTTAATTTTGATTGGTTGAAACAGTTAGAAAATAGTTAGATGTGACCTTTACTGCAGAACCAAATGATAATATTTTGCATCGGCTCCCTTTTGTTATCATTTACTACAGTCAGATTTTGCAGACTCATCGTTGAATTCATTTATTGCCTACAACTTGATGCTACCATCAGGTACTATCGACATGAACTCACACCTCGGGATGGAACGATAACATAGTTTGTGGCATATGGGCGACGACTAAGCTTCATTCTAGCACCCATTTCAGCATCATATCGCTCGGTTCTGAATTCACAAGAGGCAGAGTACCCAGCATATCAAGACTGAGTAGCAGATCCATAACGAGATCTGACAAAATTTTCTCACCATCATTTCCACCTGTCATGATGGCGGCCTCCTTGACAAACATAGGATATAAAGATTAAACAGAGACAAAAGTGAAATGATTTATGGAAGCGTATGATTATCCAAAGTTTTCTTCATTAAATCCAAAATGTGTAGTGTGATAGGACTAGATTGATAAGGAACAATGATCACACAGCACATAAAATATTTATGACAGAATGTTTATGCAAAGAATTAATTCAAACCAAAACAAAGGAACAAAGTCTTATAACAATACTCCAAATTTGAAAGAAAATTACAATAATATTCGATCCTACATGTACCAGTTGAACAGAACTATAAACTACAAATTGTTTAGACACAGTGGACATCACAGAATATAAATATTCTTGTCAGACTTCTCTTACAATATATGAAACAACATCACGGGAGGCAATATGCTTGGTTGTTTCTCATTGGTTATATAAGAGGATTATAGATGATGCTAATGAATTGTTAAAGTCCTTTGAAAACATTATAATCCTTCACATTTATAGAGAAAGTACCTAGACATCCTCTGTCATTGATAGATTATTTGCCGATATATCAAAAAATTAATCTTGTGATTTTCCAATCAGGCACTATTGTTGGAGCCTTGGAGGCTGCAAGTAGGGCAACAAGATATAAGTTGCCTGTAGAAATTATAAGCTTAATGACAAAGCTGCTACAGGAGTCTAGTTAGCTGCTCAAGCTATAATATAGCTTGATGCAGATGCTAATAGACTACTGCAGGAAAACACAGTAAGCCACAATTTTACAACAAGCATTCAATTTACAGCTATAGATGTTCACATGACTTCCAATTAGCGTGGGATCATTAAGGAGAACAATTATGAACTTGTGTTTTTATCAATAGGGAACATTTACTTCAGCTAGAATCATTAATTAGGCCAATTCATATTGCTTTTAGCAATGCTACAAGAGTTTGAACAGGACAGAAAGAGTATATTTGGATATCAACACTTCAGCCAACTTGACGGTAATTACAACACTAATCCTTCACATTTATATAACACGGGGGCACTATTAATTGTCAATATTATTAGTGTGAGGAGTGGACACTTCCTTCAAACATTAGAAATGACGTATCAAATGAGTACAATTATCTCTTAATATTCAACCATCAGTTTGAGCTACCCCTGCATCAAAACTTAATCTACTACATCTACACATTTCTTTGAGGCATTTTGTCAAAGAAATTCATGTGATTTTGCACATTCTGCAATAATCGTATCCTATCAAACAGTTTGTGTGCCTTTGAAAAAACCAGCAGCAATGACATTTATTTAAGAAAAATTCAAAATTTACAAAGCCAATTCTATCATAGGGCTTACAGCAGTTATGGAAAGGCATATTGCACAATCATAGGCAAGGAAACTTATAGCATAGATTGAAGAAAAGTTACAGTACAGATCTACCCACCACCATGCTTGCTGATAAAAATAAAAAACTTGGAAAGCTTTCCTCCTTTTTTAGCCCTAGAGCTCACCGAGGCTGGCCACCTCTCACCACATGCAAAGCATTGATCTTCTTAATCGAAAACTATTTCTAGGCTTCAAAACTTATTCTCCACCCTACCTCCTCTGGAATCGTGTGGTAATCTTTTCCTCCTCACAGCAGTAGAGAAATAGGTGTCTTTTCCTTCAGCCAACATTGATTTTTGGCAGTAGAGAAATAGGTGTCTTTTCCTTCAGCCAATATTGATTTTTGATTTTACACCGTGTTTCTTTTAGTGTGTCTTTTACCTGGTGTCTGGTGGTGTGTTTTACACAGTACCATTTTCCCACTTTACTGTGTAGTGTATTGCTGATGCTATAAATGCATTGGGGCTACGCATAAGTAGGTATTATATTTTAATGAATTTAAATCTTACATAGAATCCTTACATTTATCAATCTTCAATTTGGATTCTATGTTATGTTATTATTGCCTCATAATTTGGATTGATTTAATTCAGTTAAAAGTAACTTACTTTTAGCCTTTCTCAGTTTGGTCTTTATAGTTTCAAAAAAGAATTTAAAGTAGTTAGGTTGTTTGAAGTTATTTTAATCATGAACATTTTAGATGATTTTAATAACAAGTTGAAATAAGTAAATAAATTATTTTGTATTTATTAGTAATCGACAATAATATTTAATTTAGTTAATTAGAATTTTTTCTTTTTCAAATTATTGCTAAATATTAGTTAAAACTAGTTAATGTGATTAAATATGTTTTTTTATTTAAGATTATTATGTTATTTTGTTGATTAATTTAATAAAGATCTTTAAATACATTGAGTTTTTGGGTCAAATCTACATTTTTTAGAAAAATTATAAATTAATTTTTTGAATTTAACCGGTTTAAGAATTTATTTGTATTTATATTTCTTTTTTATACAACTTTTTAGTTATTATTTTATATAATAATTTAATTATATTTATTTTAATTTTATAATAATTTTATTATTAACTTAAGAAATATAATATATTTCCAGTCAATTAATGTTATCTTTTTTTGTTGTATATTAATTTAAAATTTAAAACACACATTTTATTTCTATTGTTTAAAATTTAATAAACTTATTATTTAGTATTATTTTTTTGACATATTTTTTACTTAATGTTAAGACTTTGCACTTAATTTCTTAATTTCTTTAGCTACAATACTTTGAAGTTAATATAATTATTATAAATTTTAATTATTTTTAAAATTTACAACTAATAAATATAATATGTATTAGTTACAAATTACTTAATAAGTAGAAGCTATTTTTCACACCAAGCTAAATTTTAATATTACTCTCAGAAATCACCAATGGAAGTTTCGAGCCAAACTCAATGACCTACGTTTGATGAGGCCTGGTTCACAAGAACCCGTCTCTCAAGAGAATGAATGGAACACTTAGTAGTCATTACATCTAGCTTTGAATAAAAAAAAACCATAAAATCATAGTTTAATTTTAGTCTTAATTTAATTTCATGGATTTTTAAAAATGAAATGGTTTCAAAACTTATGTGCATTACATAGGATTTTTTTTAAAATTTGAAACAGATGCAATTTATACAAACACTACACTTATACTTACCTTAAATGTTGACTTGTATATTTGCTGAAAAGGAATAGGGAAGCTAATTTGAAAGTCAACAAATTTTCCTATACAACTATTAAAGGTGGACCATAGTTTATGCACAACATACTATCTTTAACAGGTATGCCCGCACCTTAAAAGTTTTTAAATGACACATTCTATATGTCATTGTACTTTTAACAAAAAAAAATTCTTGCTTACAATAAATTGTTCTACTTATAATTTCCAAACAAAATTTAATTTAGATAGTATAATATTTCCTTGACTTCCATTTTGTTGACTTATGGCTACGCTTTTGAACAAATAATGAAATTCCCCCTACAAAAAAGACTACTGGTCGCATACCACTTAATTTAATTTGGTATTCCATTATCCAAGAAATTTACAACTACTTCCCCAACCAAACTCTACAACAACATATCTAATCTTTAAACATCTCAGCACCCAACCATTTAGTATTTATTAGTTCATTTTTTATTATACACATGCATAATATAATACCTGACCAGTTTAGGTACACATAGGTTGACATTGGCTACTATGCCCACCACAATATTTATTACACTACAACTTATACATTTTTTACATTCATTGCTCTCAGGAAATGGCAAAAAACATTAATAATTGCGAAATCATTGAAGTCCTAAGTGGAGAGACAATGAACAATGTTAGCAGCCCCTCAACTTCAATTGTAGAAGCCATTATACTACAAGAATCATGTTGCTCAGTGAATCAGCCAACAAATCTTGCAACCAATGTTCAGTCTCTATCTTCGATTTTATCGACCAACTATCATGATATTGTGCAAAAATTCAAAGTTGAATGTCAATTTCCACTTGTGGAAGAAGAAGACATCGTTACACTTCAATAAAGTTGTACTAAATTGGAGGGCCTTTGCACCTTCATGAAAGAGATGTATTATGATCGACATTACACAGGTGGTGCAACACCATCCATAGTTCAGGCATGTGAGATGTACTTGAACACAAAATGATCATCTGTCTTACTAAGCAATTAAAGAACAACCATCTGTGTAGATAATCTATTGTAAATAGACAAGCTTATATTTCTGCACTATGTAACCTATCTACATATGTGAAAGTAGTTTTCGATACAATAAATAAATGTCTTTCGAATAAGTTTACCAAGTACAAGATTGTACTTTTTCACAGTTTGTGTATTATTCATTTGGCATGTTTATAGAGAGATAATGGTATACAATGCACTTCTATAGAAAAACACAAACTAATGTAATTTCTCGTGCATAATTATTTCCTACTAGGGGTAAAGAAGAGTAAATCAACAACTTATCTACCAACAAGATTTTCAAAGTTTTCTAACTACTTATCATTTTGTGTCAAAAAAATCTATTTGAATATAATGCGCTCAAACTTCTTCACCTGAAATTGATCTATATTTCACAAATACTAAGTCTGCCACAAACTAACAACAAAATGTACCCGCACTTGCAGGCTACTATGTTCCTTTTAGAGTGTACTTCATGATGGTGTCTTTAATGATTGGTGTACTTGCTAAGATTCTTGTAGACACGCCTATTACAGATCCATACTTACAAGTTACATCTATACATAGTATCCAAAAAACACATTCTACATCTACCAAATACCGTCTGGAACTCTCTGATGGTGAGCACAACCATTCTGCACTACTACTAGACAAATTCAAATATCTTCTCATTGAATACGCTTTGATGAAGGGCTCAATTATTTCCCTCAAGAAATATTCTTGCAAGATGCTTCATAACTTCATGTAAGCCCTCTCTTTAATAATACCATCTTAAAGTTATTAATTTCCAAACTAAAACTCCTTCCTAAATTTTTAGTCTTTGTTCTTTGCAGGGCACTCTTAATCGATGACTTTGAAATCTTCTCAAACAATGCACCTATAGTTGGAAGCCCAATTCCACTCCTTTAGGTTACTAACTACCTTTGACCTTCACCCTCTAAACATGCCTTAGGGTCTTCTTCAACTACAGAGTATTCTATACAAAATATGGCTCCTTTTCAACCACTCCCCATTAAATCATTGACTCCATATCATAGGCATTGGTCCATCGAGGGTCGAGTATTAGGAAAAACACCAATACATGAATACAAAAGTGCTACTCGTGAAGGAAAAGTATTTGGTTTTGATTTCATAGATAACATGCTTGGTAACCAAGAAATAGACTTGAACAATAAGTGGGAAGATTTAGAATTGAATCAATCACAAAAAAAAATAGCGGTTGCTTTCATTAAAATTAACTGTACCATGTTTCAAGTCCTCAAAAATTGCAATAATCATACATAAACTATGTTGTCTACACAACAAAAAAAAGTATATGCAATTGTTCTACAACACCTACAATCGAGTGCCCATGAACCACTCCTTAAGCTACTTGTACAAGGCACAACAGGCACAGGAAAGTCACTCATTATTACAAAAATAAAGACAATGATGAGAAACTCAGCCCCAAGTGGTCAATTGTCATTGCTCCTCCTTGCACCAACACATGTCTCAACATTCAACATACAAGCATCAACAATTCATTGCTCACTACGAATACCAATCAAAGAAATGGTACCTCTACTTGAGGACAAGCTCCTGCAACTTTCCAAGAGAGCATGTACTACATTCGCTACATTCTAATAGATGAAATGAGTTTCATAGGTCCTAATCTACTTGAAAAAATTGACATGAGGCTATGCCAAGCTTTCCCAACTTAGAATCACATTCCTTTTTGCGGACGCTCTACTGTTCTATTTGGTGACTTGGGATAGTTGCCACCAGTTAAAAACATTTCAATGTATGCTTCAAAATTGTATGGTGACACACTATGGCACAACTTCAACACTATTGTTACACTGGACGAAAAAAATTTCCAAATAGGAGACACTCCTATTCAAATTCAATTTTGTGCACTCCTTTCAAATTTACAGAATGTAACACCTACAATTGCAGATTGGCAACTTCTAATGTCAAGATCAAATTCATCAATTGCATCAGATGAACAAACACTTTTTCTCCCAGCCATACATCTCTTTTCAATAAATGAAATGGTCTTAATGCATAACAAACGCATGTTGCTATCTTTAGCAAAGCTAGTTGCACTATCCAATGCAGAACAACTTAAAGGACTACCTTTCTCAAATACAGAAGAAGAACATCTTCAATCTAAGATCCTCTTGTGTATTGGTTAAGAGGTCATGCTATGTGCAAATATATGGGTTCAAGCTGGGCTCGTCAAGGGTGCACTCTTGGACAGGTAAAAGCAATTGTATATTATGATGGAGAAAAACCACCTCAAGTACCACTGTTTGTTGTTGAATTTCAAAAGTACATGGGTCCAGCATGGGACAAAAACAACCCAAAGTATATTCCAATAATCTCAATCAGTCGAGAAATGCACCACCAAATACCATTAAAAATGGCATGGGCCATAACAATACACAAATCCCAAGGGCTTACACTTCAAAAAGCTACAATTGATATTGGCAACATTGACAGATAAGACCTTACATTCACACCTATTTCAAGAGTTAGAGAGCTTGGGAACCTCCGCATCCAACCAACATTCACATTTGAAAGATATTCCCGCAAGCAACAAAACCCATATGCAACATACAGTTAAATCCAAATTTTAGATTTTAGCTAACTTATATAATTTAAATTGCTCTATTTTTTTGGGCAATGGGTATGCCATATTTCAGAAATTACAAATAAAATATGAGACTGTTGGCAATGGATACACCGTATCTTTGTAGGTGAATTTATATTTTTCCTTTCTAGTGGTTAAAGAAATTGATTTGAATTTAATGAATACAATTGAAACTTTACTAAACTGGAATATATTTGGTTTTTTTTTGTAGTCTTATAATTTTTATGTATGTAGTACACTTAATTAAATGTACACTTACAATTAAATTCTCGGCAAATCAAATATTACTTTTTCTTGTGTGTAGTACATTAGCATATATATTTTATGTACACAATTTTGATTTATATTTTTATTTTGATGGTGTCATTGTATCATTTTTTAGTAAATATATGTATTGAATTACTTAAATACAATTGTGTCAACAAATTAATTCTTTATACCTGATTGATAGAGTAGGGTTGGTGGTTCCTATAATCCCAATATGGGCCCATCTAGTTTCTAAATTAAACTAAAACAAACCAAATGGCCCTAAGGTGGATTTCACCATTGAATGATTATATGAACTTATTGTATTTGCCTTTATTTATTACGTAGCAGATGTTCAAAATTTAAAATTTGGTAACATATGATTTATTATTGAAAATCTTAACCTCATTGTATGGGATATGATACAAAATTGATAATGTCACTTAACGTATGATTAATTTAATGCAACTCACATTACAAAATTTTATTTCTACTTATCACTATTCAAAATTAAAATTACACAATTCTGACAAACCATAGAAATAAAACAAAATTAAAATAACATAGAAAAAAAGGAGTAACCATTGCACACTCAGGTATGATTGCTAGTTCATATTACAAAAGAAGTTTAATAATGAATGGTAGGCAAAAATATTTAAAACAATAATTAAATGGGTTCATTCTCCTTGTGAAATAAAAAATGGGTTTGCTTAGAGATTTCAGGAATAATCTATACGGATGCTTACTACGGATATGATTTGAAGTGGAAATTTGAAGTCGGCGTAAAGGACGAACACAAAATCTCCGGCTGTCTTATTCTGACGTGAGAATTGCACAATTTATGGCCAAGGAAAATTCTGCATGTTTACCTGTAATGGTTTCTCTTGACTGCCAACATAGTTTTTCCAAGTTGAAGACCATGTTTGTTAATGCATTCTCGTTGGAGATGTCTGCTCAACCTCCACACAACTCGACCTTTGCAAAATCATGTCAGCAGTACAATAAAACTAGCATTTGTATCCAAAATAAATGAAAAAGATTATATACTAGCACTTCCCACAAAACGTACTAAAAATAAAAATAGGTCAAACTTTTTTTTTTTTCAAATTTGCGAAAACACAATGATTTTTTGCAATTTTTTTGTAGTTTTCGACTATAAAATATGCAGATCATGAAGAACAGATTCTGAAAATTTTGTGAAAATCGGTTAGGTTTTCTAGTTTTTGAAATTTGGTCAATGGTACATTTTGTAGACAGCTTAGCCATGTCCCTCTTCAATTACTTATGACCTATTTGGGCTTCTCACACTCAATATTCTCCAATTCTTTACATTGTCTTAATAACTTGTCATTTAATGTACTTTGATAGTGTTGTCTTCTCA